>JACXGI010019095.1:0-12487 GCA_016801175.1 Esox masquinongy
GGTTTAATTGTAGACAATTTTGGTTCATCCAGGTATTTATGTGCTCTATACAGTGACACAGAGAGTCTATTGAGCTGTTGTCATACGGTTCGAGAGCCATATATATTTGAGTATCATCAGCATAGCTGTGGTAGTTAATGTTGTTGTTCTGTAGAATTTGGCCTAGAGGTAGCATATAGAGATTGAACAGAAGCGGTCCGAGAACTGATCCCTGTGGAACTCCGCAAGTCATAGCCACCCTATCAGATTCATGATTACCAATGGTGACAAAGTAACTCCGGCCATCTAGATAAGATCTGAACCAATCAAGGACTGTCCCGGAGAGTCCTACCCAATTTTACAGCCTATCTACAAGTGTTCTATGATCTACAGTGTCAAATGCTGCACTGAGATCTAATAGAACCAATAACTTCATTATCCCCAAGGGGAAATTTTGTTTGTGGCACAATGTTTACAAAAAACAAATGGGCAGAAAACCTTACCTAGTACCAACAGTTACCATTTAAAAAAAGTACAATTCATGTAAGCTCACTAAATCCTATTTGGTGGCACAAGATACACATGTCAACGCCTACCATGTTCTCTTTAATATAATGTGTAGGCCAACCCACTAGTCATGCTGGTTGGATTAGGTCCTGATGATTGTCCCAGTGACTCAGCCACAAATCAGTATAATCACAAGAGACCACACCAAATGATGCCCCACAGAAAGGTGCTCATTGACATCAGGATGTATGAGGGTTGTTTGACTTTAGATATCCCACTGTTCTGCTTCCTTCCTTTCCACTCACGCTTTGATACTGGATACTGCTGGCCCAATAAGAGCTTTGGCTTTCAGTCAACGGCACCATCACAACTGAAGTCAACCCTTTCATTCAGGCCAGCTGACAGTGTTGCCTGGGCCCAGGACGAGATAATCTTAGATGGGCCCTTTAATGTCAACCCAATGTCAGTTCTGGGCCCGCCCCCCTACCCTGGGCCCGGGCCAACAGACCCGGTTGTCCCCCCCTATCGGCGGACCTGCTTTCATTGTTTGCCATGAGTTGTTCCAGCTGGGGTCTATCTGGCATTGAGGATTTCTCAGAACAGCATAGTTGAAAGTTGCTGCTTTGTACAAAACAATTTTTGGTGGTTGGACCATTTTGGGGTGTGAGAACACCTAGCAAATGTGCATGTTATGTTTGAAGTGGCTGATCTGATCCTCAGAGAGGTTTTAGCCAGCAATGTTTTTGTCTATACGGAATAATTCATAATGCGTACTTCACTTTGCCTGTGAGGAGATACAAACGCGGGACCTATAGTTTACAAGTCCGCTTCTCTAACCACTACGCTATTTAACAAGGGGTAGTCAGTCAGTCAGTCAGTCAGTAAGAGACATTCGCCCTTCTTGGCCGGCTCCACTTACACGGTCCGGCAAAAAGTACAATTCATGTAAGCTCACTAAATCCTATGTTGGTGGCACAAAATACACATGTCAACGCCTACAGTACCATGTTCTCTTTAATATAATATGTAGGCCAACCCACTAGTCATGCTGGTTGGACGAGGTCCTGATGATTGTCCCAGTGACTCAGCCACAAATCAGTATAATCACAAGAGGCCACACCAAATGATGCCCCACAGAATGGTGCTCATTGATATCAGGATGTATGAGGGTTGTTTGACTTTAGTTGTCCCTCCCTTCTGCTTCCTTTCCACTCACGCTTTGATAACTGGGTACAGCTGGCACAATAAGAGCTTTGGCTTTCAGTCAATGGCGCCATCACATCTGAAGTCCGCCCATTCATTGTCTGCCATGAGTCGTTCCAGCTGAAGTCCATCCAGCATTGTCTGCAGAACCCCTGAATGGAGGATGGCAAACAGAACCATGAATGGAGCATGGCAAACATGGTGAATGACATATTTCTAGAGGATTTCTCAGAACAGCATGGTGGAAAGTTGCTGCTTTGTACAAAACAATTTTTGGTGGTTGGACCATTTTGGGTTGAGACCGCACAGCAAATGTGCATGTTATGTTTGAAGTGGCACAGGCTGGGCCATCTTCTGGCTGATCTGATGCTCAGAGAGGACATTGTTCTCCAGGTCCTGGGAATCACCTGGATGAGCCTCTTGGACATCAGTGACTTCTGGGTGCATTACGTCCAGCATACTCAGTTCAGCTTTGCTCTTTGCATGAAGTCTCAATCCTTTGTCCTCTGTGTGGTCCTGTGTTTGGTGTTCACAGGTAACCTTGGCAATCCCTTCCTTTGGGAAAATTGTCCCGAAATGCGTCACAGTTGTGGAAGGAACTTCTGGACGCAGGAGACTGCTGAACAGGTCTGTATTTGTCCCTCCATACTCTGCTCTGGTGGAGACAGAGGGAAGTGAGACACGTAGACGGTCTGCATACCAACTGCTACCCAGATTCAACAGGGAATTAAACTATAGCACGGTCTCCATCTCAGCCACAGATACGATCCACCCTGTACAACAGATACACGGCCACCATGACATCATGTGGGGACGAGGAAGGGTCAGCCACCAAGATGAGGCCGAGACCCATCACAGGTGGCTGGGTCAGGGAGACAGTATCTCCCCGGGATGGTGAGACCCCCAGGTTGTTGGATCTAAACGAGTACAAGCCTCTCGTTACAAAGTACAGTCTTCAACTGGTTATAATTATATATTATAAGCTCACATGGATGTTTCGTTACAGTCCATTTGTTTATGTTGGTGCCCACACTACAAGCCCAAACAAATGGTAAGGAGTGTTATGTATTGAATTGAAAAACAAGTTCACATCCTGTCCCTAAGAGGCGTTGCTGCCTTGAGTAAATGTAGGGCTGCCCAAACCAGCTCCCGAAGATCTACTGTCCTGTAGGTTCTCTCCAACTCAAATTTAGCACACCTGATTCTAATAATTAGCCGGATGAATAGCTTAATCGGGCTGGTCACAAATGGGGTTGAAGGACAGTAGATCTCCAGAAACAGGGTCAGGCAGCCCTGATTTAACCTCTATTTATATAGGGACATCAAGCTGAGACCAAGGTGTCTTTTTCAGCTGAGACAAAAATCAAAGCAATGTAAAGAAGATATAGCAGTGAGCTGTTTTGCCATGCATTGTATAATTGCCTGGATCTTCCCAGATGAAGTTCACCACTGATATGAGAACTAGGCTGTTCTGTGTGAATGTTTAGTAACACAGTTACAAACACAACTGCCCTAATTTCTACTGACAGTGTTTGTGGAGCAGTGGTTCCTGTGAAAACAGCACTGTTGAGAGCTCATGGAGCAACCCACCATAGTTGTTCACCTTGATCTTATCTCTCATTCTTGACTGTTATCTGCAGGTTTTGTCTGGGGTCTCAGCCAGGTTGTCATCCAGGCACACTGCTACACGAATGTAGTGATGACATTGTTTCCTGCAGTCCACCAGCCTTTCTTCCACTTGTTTGTCATAAGGCGCCGGCCCGGGATCTGATAAAGGCACACCTCTGTTTGGGTGGACACACGCACGCACACACCCGCGCACACACACACATCTATCCACAGTGTCCTGCAGTAGATCCATTCATCTGTGAAAACCTCATTGTCATTCATGTGTGACAGCCTCCATTGCAATCAGCGTGCAGTGACTTTGAAGTCACCACGCCTTTGCATGAGTGCAACCACACTGCTTAAATGGGCCATTCAATGTGACGTGTAACGGGCTGCGTTCACCAGGCATGTTGGCTTTTCGCATGCCTACGCTTAGTTCGGATTTGGATGGGGCGTGTATGTTTTTTTCAAAAAAGGTTGTTACAGTGTGGTAGTGCAGTAGCTAGTGTGGAAGTTGAGTATTTGATGACAACATACAGTATTAGATACATGTGCATTGTTCATGTTCATAAAACCCACCAGGTAGCCTGCACTGATACCCTTGGTCACCTTTACCCATACAGCTTTCGTTACGTTTTAACATTACGCAGCTCTAGAAATCACTATTATATTACTATTATATAGTGTATGGGTATAAATGTTATGTCTCTACGTAATGTTCTGAATAGCTTGGTGCGGAACTAATTTGCACGGGCACTGCCTGTGGGGGGCAGTTTTTTGAGATATACATGGATGGAAAGAGCGGCAATGTAACGTGTTAAGCGTATTCCGTAAGAAAGTGTATTAATATCTTAAGTTAAGTTACTACACTGTATTTGTGGGAAGATAAGTTGGTATGAGACATGTTGAAGATACAAGATTTGGGTTTAGCTCCTTTGTAACAAGCTGCCAACGAGGTACGTTGAGAATGTTTACACGTTTTAGTTAACTTAGTCTGATAGCTTGCTTTGTTAATGTAATAAGCTAGTGTTGCAATGTGGTTACGGCAAGCAGCTGTGATAAGTGTTGTTTTGTTGGCAGTTTCACGGGATTAATGGTCTACGATGGAATAAAGATCACCCTGTTTTTCACTAAACATCGTGTGTCTGCGCGTTATTGGGGAGCTACAGTGAAACTCGTCGCCGTTAAGAGACTACATGGAGACGCAAGCGGGAAGAATCAAGCCCACGTCGTCGTAGCGCATTACGTCCAGTGTCATCCGAGGACAAAGCAGCTCGAAGGAGACGTTTTACCGCGGTCTGCATAAGGTTCAGGTGCCACTAAGTTGACGTTGGCTGTAGTTGAAAACGCATGATAATTCGAAGAGCTTGTTAAACGTTTCATGTAAGAGCTCAAGAGACTCTTTTAAGAAGTATTATGCTACAGTTAAGAGACAAGTTAAGACTGTCGCCTTTCTGCATTTCCCACGTTTTGCAATGTTATTTCATTTGCATTTTGTAATATGGTTGATGTGGCTTGTTTGTTGTTTAATAGACTCACAGATATTCAGACAATTTCAGAGCTTTTTCAAGAGTGTAACAACTAGTTGTAAACTACGTGTGTTTAAAGGTGTTAATAAGCAGTGGTAATATTTCTTAACAACAATTAGTGATTTTGAAATTTAAGTAAACTAACCAGTTAATTCATCAAGACTCTCAGCTCAAAACCAGTGGCCTTGTAGAATTAAAATAGCTCTCAACAAACCTTTATTGAAGGTAAGGAAGAATATTTATAGGTTATGCTATGTTATTAGGCTACTATTAATTGCTAAAAGGAATTATAAACTAAAACTTGCTAATGCAAAAAAAAGGGAACTAGATAGTTAGTCTATATATTCTGAGAAAAGATAGATTTAAGCTCACATCCAAGCAAAGAAAGATAACTAAAATGTCAGAAGTAAACTTTACTTTTGAGGATGCCAGAGAGGGTGTGGTAGACACTGTGCAGCAGCCCTGCAAGGAGAACCCTTCTGAAGAACCACTTTGTACTGTGCCAGATGAAAAGGCAATGCTGCATGCAACTGAAGATGAAGCATATGATACCCAACTCCCTCAAGAGACAATGCAAGGCCATAGAGTCCGTACGTTAATGGAAAAGGGCCAAGAATTGCAGGACAAACGAGTGAAAAAACTTTAGCAATGCTTTAATTTAAGCTATGAAAAATGGAGGATCATTGCTAAAGATGCCACATTTGCCTTTGATACATGTTGATCAAATTACCTGATACAGGAGCACGCTGCTAAGATAGGGAAAGCCTCCATGGAGCTGCATCTCATTTATGAAGACATGAGGCATGTCTGCACACCGCATCCAGACATTTGTCGCAGGATAGACATCTGTGAAGCAAGGTCAAGGAAAATTGTGGAGACCAAGGGAAATAATGAGAAAGAAGATCGTGGAAAACCAGAATCTGATCTGTTGGGGCATGTCACACAAGAGTGTAAAGTCTAGTCGATCGAAGGCGCAAAGTAGCTCAGTATCCAGCTCAAGACATTCAAGACACTCAAGCCTGTCTTTAGTTAAGAGACAAGATGCAGCTGCTGAGGCAGCTGCTAATGAAGCTACTCTAGAGATCCTAATAGAACAAGAGCAACATTTCAGAGAACTTCAAAGACTCGAAGCTGAAGAAAAGAAGCGGCTTGCTGAGCAAGAGGCTGCCGCTGCACAGTTGCGTGCCAGGCAGGAAGCTGAAAACGCAGAGAGAATACAAAGTCTAGAGGCCAAGTGCAGAGGGATAGATCGACTAGAGACACTCAAGAAACTAAATGCTGCAAAAGCACGAGAGCAAGCATACGCACAAAGTGGATGCTCAGATGAAGATATAGATTTGCTACTACATAGCTTTAGTTCTCTGAGAATAAAGAAAGATGTCAAGTATAAAATTAACCCAAAGAAGCTCTGCCCACTTCCAAAAGGTGAACAGTCTGTAAGGTGTGAAGACAGCACCACAGCTCTAATTAGAGCGCTTGCAGAATCAGTTGCAGCTAATCGTCTTCCTATGCCTGAGCCAACAATGTTCAATGGTGACCCACTCCGGTATAATGACTGGAAGTTGTCCTTTCAAACTTTCATTGACAGGAAGAATATACCGGCGGAAGAGAAGATCTATTACCTATGAAGGTATGTTGGTGGACCTGCACGGAAGGCAATTGAAAGCTACTTTCTGCTGGGCACTGAGGCAGCATACATCTCTGCATGGACAATCTTAGAAGAAAGATATGGAAATCCATTTCTCATTGCCAAGGCCTTCAGAGATTGAATCAATGCGTGGCCCAAGTTCAATCCCAAAAGCAGTCTGGAATTACAGGAATTCGTTGACTTCCTTCGCAGCTGTGAGGCTGCGATGTCTCAGATCAAAGGGCTTGCCGTGCTGAACGACTGCAATGAAAACTAAAAACTACTCACCAAACTTCCAGATTGGTTGACCACAAGGTTGAATAGGAAGGTTATGGAAGTGGAAGAGCAAAGCCAAACTTTTCCAAGTTTTAATCAGTTTGTGACATTCCTCACTCGCGAAGCCAGAATCGTGTAATCCAATTACATCCCTGCATGCCCTAAAACCAAATGAAAATGACAAGATCAAGGCCCATAGGAACGGAAGTCCCAGCAGAAAGGTGTTAGCGACAAGTTCATATGAAGGATATGTGCCACCAAGCTGCATTTTCTGTGAAAGAGCCAATCACAGTTTGGATACTTGTCGCAAGTTTATGGAAAAGGCAGTACCTGAGCGACACAAGTTTATACAAGAGAGCAAGTTATGCTTTGGATGCCTGAAGCCTGGGCATCGCTCAAGAGAATGTGAAAAACGAAAGGTCTGTGACGTGTAGAAAACATCATCCAACATGCCTTCATGAAAATCGATCGAGAGTGGCACGGACATCCACAAGCCCCAACAGATATGTCGACAGCGATAACTCCATGGAAGGGAGGACAGAGAGCGCTCAAGGGCGAGTAATTAGAGTGTCGGGTAGAGCAACATCCAACAGAATTATGCAAGATATTAAGGGCACACACACATCCACGATCATACCGGTGTGGGTGTCAACCACCAGTAAACCAGAGCACGAAGTACTTGTATACGCACTTCTTGACACACAAAGCGATACAACATTCATCCTGAAAGAAACAGCAGAAGCTCTTAACACCAAGAGTGAGCCAGTTCAATTAAAGTTGTCGACGATGGCTTCAAAGAATGCCAGAGTGTCCTGTCAGAAACTGACAGACCTGCAAGTAAGAGGATTCTACTCAGACAAAACGATACCCCTGCCAGATGCTTACTCAAGGGAATTTATCCCTGTGAATAGAGATCACATTCCCACTCCGAATACTGCAAAGGCATGGCCTCATCTGGAACACATCTCAGATGAGATTGCCCCTCTGCAAAGTTGTGATGCTGGCCTGCTTATCGGATACAACTGTCCTCAGGCTCTGATTCCAAGACAAGTGGTGTCTGGCGAAGAACATCAACCTTTCGCACTAAAAACAGACTTGGGCTGGAGTGTGATTGGCTATGGCAACCCTCACATTGACTGTGGAGATTTGATCGGAGTGAGTCATCATGTACTTGTTAAGCAGGTGATCCCAAGTTTGCAGCCCTGGTCTGACCTTGCATGTGAAGTACACTATGTTCATAGAACACAGATTAAGGAAATAGTCTCACCTTCAGAAATAATGAACGCTCTTGAATCTGACTTCAGCGAGAGGACAACGGAAGATGACCCAATATCCCAAGAAGACCTTGGATTCCTGGCTAAGATGAAGAATGCCATTAGGCTCAAGAGCGACGGTCACTATGAAATGCCACTACCATTCAAACAAGAAAGGCCCAACTTACCCAACAACAAGCTGTGTGCTGTGCATCGTCTTAAATACCTTGAAAAGAAGTTGAAGAGAAACCAGCAGTACTATAAAGACTACACAACCTTTATGAACGAAACAATAGTCCGTGGAGATGCTGAGAAAGTCCCGTTGGAAGATTTGAATAAATCCCCAGTATGGTACATCCCACACCATGGGGTGTATCATCCACAGAAGCCTGGTAAAATACGCGTTGTGTTCGACTGTGCTTCAAGGTTTCAACAGACCTCCCTGAACGACCATCTGCTGACTGGTCCTGATTTAACAAATGCCTTAGTGGGAGTACTCTGTCGTTTCCGTAAAGGTGCGGTGGCATTTATGTGCGACATTGAACGCATGTTCCACCAATTTCGTGTGAAAGCAGACGATCAGGACTACCTGAGGTTCCTCTGGTGGGACGGTGGAAATCTGGAGTTACAGCCCTCCGTCTATAGGATGAAAGTTCACTTGTTTGGGGCAGCCTCTTCCCCAGGCTGCGCCAACTACGGACTCAAACATCTTGCCACAGAGGGACGTGGACATTTCAGTGAGGAAACTGTCAGGTTCATTCTAAGGAACTTCTATGTGGATGATGGATTAGCGAGCGTAGAAACCCAGGACCAAGCAATCCAATTGGTTAAAGAAGCAAGAGACCTCTGCAGCATGGGTAAACTCCATCTTCATAAGTTTGTCTCCAACAGCAAGGAAGTACTTGACACAATCCCTGAAGTAGAACGTGCAGAAGGCGCCAAAGACTTAAACCTGGCCTTTGGGGAGCTCCAAGTGGAAAGGGCACTCGGAGTTCAGTGGTGTGTGGCTCTAGATCAGTTCCAGTTTAGAGTGGTGGTCAAGGATCAGCCACTCACTCGAAGAGGAGTGTTGTCCACAGTTGCTTCAGTATATGACCCACTTGGCTTTGCCGCACCTTTCATTTTGATAGGAAAGCAGATCCTGCAGCAGATGTGCAGAGACAAACTTAATTGGGATGATGCTTTACCTGAAGATCTGAGACCCTTGTGGGAATCCTGGCTTTTGGACCTAAAACAACTGGCTGACCTGAAGATAGCAAGATGCTACGTTCCAGGCGGCTTTAAAGTTCATCATTATGAGCTCCATCATTTCTCTGACGCTAGTACATCAGGCTATGGCGTGTGCACATATCTCAGAGCAGTCAGTACGACAGGAAGAGTTCATTGTTCCTTAGTTATAGGGAAGTCAAGAGTTGCACCCACCAAGGTCACTACCATACCAAGATTGGAGCTGTCTGCAGCGGTCGTAGCTGTTCGTATTAGTGACTTGCTAAAAAGAGAACTTGAAGTAAACTGCCAACATGAATTCTTCTGGACAGATTCTAAGGTCGTCATTGGATACATCAATAATGACGCCAGGAGGTTCCATGTTTTTGTAGCCAACAGAGTGCAGCGAATCAAACAAAGCACAGCATCTGCTCAGTGGCGCTATGTACCTTCTGAAGATAATCCTGCAGACCATGCATCCAGGGGTCTTGCACCACTGCAGCTAAAGGCGTCCAACTGGTTTACAGGACCAGCCTTCTTATGGCAGGAAGAGATTTCATGTGAGGATGTAATGGTGGGAGAAATCCTAAGTGCTGATCCAGAGTTCAAACACGCTTTTGTGCATGACATTAAGGCCAAGGAGGAAAGGTCGCTCTTGGATCACCTGCATAAGTTTTCGGATTGGTCGAGACTGGTGAGAGCCATAGCTAGGTTCAAGCGCAGAGCAAGGCAAGTCAAGGGTCTTCAGCAACATGCAAGTGATTCCTCTACTTTGCATGAAAGGAGAGATGCAGAATTGAGCATTATAAAGATGATCCAAGAAGCCAGCTTTTTCCAAGACCTCCAGTGTCTGAAGTGTAGCAGTGGTGATCAGATCAAAAAAACAAACAAGTTGCAAAAACTAAGTCCATTCCTGGACAAGCAAGGCATTCTCAAAGTAGGAGGACGTTTGACTCATGCAGCCCTTCATCCGCATGTTAAACATCCTGCGATTCTTCCAAGGGATGAGCACTTGTCATCACTGCTCATAAAACACTACCATGAGAAGGTTTTTCATCAAGGACGGGCAATGACAATGAATGAGCTTCGAGCCAATGGAATATGGATTCTAGGATGCAGCAAGGCAGTGTCGTCACATATGTACAGATGCACGAGGTGTAGAAAGGCAAGAAGACCAACAGAACAACAGAAGATGGCAGATCTCCCAGATGAACGCACTGAAGTGGCACCTCCTTTTACTTACTGTGGGATGGATTGTTTTGGGCCATTCTACATTAAGGAAGGAAGAAAGGAATTAAAGCGCTATGGACTACTGCTTACCTGCATGTCTTCTAGAGCAGTGCATATTGAGATGCTTGACGATCTGTCCACTGACTCTTTCATTAATGCACTGCGTGCTGCTATTGCTATCCTTAATTCTAGAGCAGTCCTCCAGACAACTTGACGGCTCCTCTCTCAGGACATTCTTGTATGAAGTCATGCCTGTTGTGAACAGCAGACCTTTAACCACTGATTATCTGAGTGACTCATCTGGCCCAGAGCCCTTGACACCAAACCATATTTTAACTATGAAGTCCACTATACTCTCTCCACCTCCCGGGACGTTTGTTAAGGAAGATTTATATCTCCGCAAAAGATGGCGTAGAGTACAGCTCCTTGCCAACAGCTTCTGGGTGCGATGGAGGAGGGAATATCTCTTAAATCTTCAGAAGAATTGCACGGGTCAATGACATTGTGCTTCTGCAAGACGACATGGCCCCAGGTAACCACTGGAAGTTGGCAAAGGTAACTGAAGTGTTCGCAGGAAAGGATGGGAGAGTAAGAAGGCTGAAGTTACTGATTAGCGACCCTACTCTTGATGCAAAGGGAAAACGTATGGCCAAACCTACTTACCTTGAGCGTCCAATCCAGAAAACTATCACACTAGTGGAGGCAAATTGAAGCACTGTCCTGCACTCTATCTCGATCATTCTTGACTGTAGCAGTCCTAGTAGACTAAAGATAAGAGTGACTAAAGATAAGATGTATTTGCAGTAAGGTCTAATCTTTACAATTTAAGTGATGAAGGGTGGGGTGCAATTCACAGTACAGTTCCTGCATTTGCATGGTAAAATAAAATCTCTAAAGATTTTGGTGGGAGTGTAACTGCCGTCAGTTCATTAACAGGCATTAGATTTCATGTATATGGTGTGTAATTTCAGTACAGTTATTATATAGTGTATGGGTATAAATGTTATGTCTCTACGTAATGTTCTGAATAGCTTGGTGCGGAACTAATTTGCACGGGCACTGCCTGTGGGGGGCAGTTTTTTGAGATATACATGGATGGAAAGAGCGGCAATGTAACGTGTTAAGCGTATTCCGTAAGAAAGTGTATTAATATCTTAAGTTAAGTTACTACACTGTATTTGTGTGAAGATAAATTGGTATGAGACGTGTTGAAGATACAAGATTCGGGTTTAGCTCCTTTGTAACAAGCTGCCAACGAGGTACGTTGAGAATGTTTACACGTTTTAGTTAACTTAGCCTGATAGCTTGCTTTGTTAATGTAATAAGCTAGTGTTGCAATGTGGTTACAGCAAGCAGCTGTGATAAGTGTTGTTTTGTTGGGAGTTTCACAGGATTAATGGTCTACGATGGAATAAAGATCACCCTGTTTTTCACTAAACATCGTGTTTATATGTCGTGGAGCTCCGCCCCCTAGAGGGGCTTTAGCTCCTAGTGGTTTACCCTGGCCGCGTCCGCGGCCGTACTGAAAACTCATTATGCAAGATGCGTCAACCAATCAGGGCACGCCTGCCCCTATATATGACCCGTGAGCCCAGAGAACGTCCTCCCTTTTTATTCAGCAAACGCTTGCTGAGTGCTGTACTGATTACTCTACTTCAGCCTGAGAATTTTTGCCGTCGACGTTCTTCAGCTCGACGTCTCAACATGAAGAAGTTTTTCGCCGCCGCTTGCTGTTGCGCCAACCTGTCTGCAGACCAGGATTCACATCGCGCGTGTGTTTCCTGCCTGGGACCGGCTCACGCTCGTGAGGGTCTCACAGACCCCCCGGCTTGCTCCTCCTGTGCTACTTTGTCCCTCTCTACACGTGTAAAGAGGGCGAACTACTTTGAACAGGAGGTGGACGTCTCCGCCGTCTTGGATCCCAGCGACGACGATGACGACGAGATGTCTGAGGAGGACGCTCCTACGCAGGACCCGACTCCTCTGACGCAGGCAGACCCGCCCCCTTCCCACGTGGGTTGTGGTGGCGATTCTCGCGCTTCTCCCTCTCTCCCGGGAGAAATGGAAGA
>JACXGI010019097.1:0-12484 GCA_016801175.1 Esox masquinongy
TTCACAATATTCTAATTTTCTGAGATACTGAATTTGGGGTTTTCATTAGTTGTCAGTTATAATCATCAAAATTAAAAGGAATAAACACTTGAAATATATCAGTCTGTGTGGAATGAATGTATACATTATACAAGTTTCACTTTTTGAATGGAATTACTGAAATAAATCAACTTTTTGATGATATTCTAATTATATAACCAGCACCTGTAGAGCTTTTTGACCTGTACATATATAAATCATCTGTCTTCTGTGGACCAGCCTCAGAGGATTACTAACTTTTTCAACAGAAAATATTGGGATTCTGCACATCCTTTGCTGCTCTGTGCTTTAAGAAAATCTTAAGTTTGAGTCTGCCCCTTAGGTCCAGGGAGCAGTTGAATTAACAAGAAGAATCTTTGTCTGACCCACTTAGTTCCTTCAGGTCCACAGCATAGCTCAGGGAGGCTGGCAATAGTCTCTTGAAACTGAAAAGAGAATGGGGAGGTGGTGTACCTCAAAGAGGTACTCCAGAGTTTTTTGGCATTTTAGTCTGTAGTTGAGAATGTGGTTCTCATAAGCAAAATGTGATTCTACTTTTGTGTATTACATCACCCAGTTTAAACATACAGAAATTTGGCGTGCTTAAAGTTTACCTTGCAGTAATTTAGCCGATGCTCTTATGAAGACTAGCATACTGTTAGTGTGTTCATCTTTAGATAGGTAGGTGTGACAACCATATAGTCCAGCAATGGTTACTACATTTCACTCAATGAAGTAGCTGTGAGCAAAGTGAGTGCAAGTAAAATGCTCATGTATAATCCTGGAATGCATATGGAAGGAGAGCAATCTCTGTTGTAATAGTAAGCAGGGGCTCTTTCCAGTATCGGAACCACATTCCTCTGTGTATTACATGTCTAGGATGTTGTCCACTCTTCTGATATCATATGTGAAGGTTAAATAATGCTAATCTCCACCAAACAGAGCAGCTGGCACAGTGCACAGTCCAAAACATTTGAGAGACCCTGGCCCTGCTGTGTGAATATCATTTTGAGTCATGCTAAACACACTGAAGAAACTGGTTGTCTTCTCCTTCAGGAGGTATGCTGGGGTACAATGGCATGCTGGGGGAGAAGTGCTTTATGTTCCACAACCTATTGATATTACGCTTGACAGGGCAGAATCCTGGTGCACCACCTGTTGAGGGACCATGGCTATGTTTAAGAGGATCAAAAATGGATGTATCATGGATAAAATGTGATGGACTGATCTACAAATAATAATTAAAAGTTATTTATGGTGTAAGGTGATTTGTTGATCAGTCTATCAATTACTATTATGAGGGTTTAGAGATTATTGTGTTATGGATTGAGGCGCATTTCTGAATAAATAGCAAAACCCAGATGCATCATGAACATGTAGAAAAAATTACAGCTCAACTACTTCCGAAAATATATTTAAAATAATTTGCTTGAAAAGGTTTTAAAGATGACAGTGGCATGTTTTATTTTACCATCTGTATCTTTTGATACAAAAACAGACGTTTGAGTTGCATACATCAACCAATGGTTGCGTGCCACGTCATTGACGACGTTATCGATTGACAGATCGCTATAACAGATGATGTGGTTAGCCTATAGTAAAATATCTATCCATGCCGTATAAGATCTGGGCAGAGGAACGCGCGTAAACACCTTTGACCACCATCATCCACAGTCAGACGCAAAGAGCGCTTTTTGTGTAATCGAATACGATTGGTGTATGAGAGGGCTAACAAGCCAATCGGATCAAGCCATGTTAACATGTTGCAACAATAACACAACTTGTTTCCACAAGAGATAAGACCTTCAGTTGTCGGTGAGTTATTTTCTATAGAGTTATCGCATTTGACGTATTTTGTTTTATTAATAGAATAGAACTTCAGACAGGAGAACATTTCATGTACGAATTTCTGTTTTCACGGAGTCTTCGTCGGGGGGAGACATCCAACGTTAACATCGAATCGGTAGTCGCCATTACACCACCGAAGAAGTGGATGCCACCCTTCTTCGTCGATTTTACAAAGCGGAGATAAAATATACTTAGAGCGACTGCTGGCAGACGTAGTGGTGGGCTAGCTAGCCTGTGATTACATGTATTGATAAAGCTCAAGCATTTGCGAGGCTTGATAACAAAACTGTTATGTAGCTCGTTGAACATTTCTTAAATTGTCTGTTAGCGGAAATAACTAGCAACATTACTAGCTAGCTTACTTAGCGGCTAGCTAAAGCGTTAATTGTCAATCAACGCAGAAATAGACTATTTCCCTTCGAACGAGTATGTCTTAAGTTCAAATACTAGTTAGTAGTAGTAGTTTGCTATGGCAGTTAAACCAAAGCCACCACAACGAGATAGCAAACAGCTAATTTGCTGACCTCAGGAGTGAATGTCAGCAGTCTAGACTGTCATTCTTTGTCAGTGCTGCAAATGTGAGGGTATTTCAGGGGTCCACAATGTTTCTCACTGTCTTATGTTTCCCCAGTTCTAACACCCCTATGTTCCCAACGTTTTTTAAATATATGTTTTAGTCACAATTAACTTGACTGACCCACAACCTGATCCTGAGCTTATTTCAAGAGTTTTCGACGTGCTGCTGATTCTGGACATTTATGAAACAAGAAAACCCTTTCACTGTTCACAGATGATGAATTAGGTTATTTTTTTAATGCTTAATTGGAGCAGTTTTTTAACAATAGACATTCGTTTGATCTGATGTTGATGGTCATTTTGTTTTTTCGCAAGAAAAAATATAATTACAAAATGCTCTAGTGTACAATATTTTAAATATTATTACAAAAACGTTCTTTATTGCACAAGTTGTTAAGGAAAAGACCATCTGCTAAATGGCTAAAATGTCAATTTAAAAATAAAAACTTGCAAAGCACACACCTCTTCATGTTCCATCATGTAACAGTAGATTAACTCACCAAAATTGCAAATGTGAAAAATATAAGATACAGTATGTAAACTATATTAATACATATCAGCATTCATGAATTTAATATCCCATTCTGACTAATGTTTATTGTTGCCTTTTTGGAAGAACTGAAGAAACCCTGGCAACATGTTTTTTTGTTTTAGTTTTGTACTCCAGCACATGAAATGAAACAATGACTAAGTGGTTCAAGTGCAGACTGTCAGCTTTAATTTGAGCGTATTTAAATCCATGAGCCATTTAGCAATTACATCCCTTTATGCACAGTAGTGCTAAAAAAGGTCAAAAGGTGATACTAGATGTGACATTTGCATTTAGAGTCTGTTGCTGTTGTTTCAACATGAGAAGCAAAGAAGTATCAATGCCAGTAAAGGCTCATGTGGTGAAAAAAATCAGAATAAATGGATCATAGCCTAAACATTAGGTGTGTAAAAATAAACTTTTTGGCACTTTGTTAAGAAGCAACAACGCATTGGTGAGCTTAGCAGTTTGCTAAGAACTACAAAATGTAGATCTGTATCAAAGTCTTATGGACATCTGGAATGAAGAATAACCTGTACCAGAGAGATGGAAAAAGGAAAATGTGGAGAAAGGAACTGCTCATGATCCACAGCATACCACCCTGTGAAGTGAGGGGTGTTAGGGCTTGGACATGAATGGATGCCCCTGGAACTGGCTCACTTGTTTTTATTGATGATGTGACTGCGGATGTCTGCAGCATGAAGATTTCTGGAGTGAACAGGAACACCTGATGTGCTCACATCCAACAAAGGTCTCAAGACTAAATTAACGACACTTCAACTTGCAGCAGGACAATGACCTGAAACATACCGCGTCCAAGTTGTTTTTCAGGGCCAAAGTGTTGAGTGTTCTTCTTTGGCCAAGTCAATCAGCCGACTTGAATCCAATTGAGCATGCATTTAAATTGCTGAGCACAAACCCGAAGGTGTCTGGTGATGTTTATGGATCACAAATGTAGTACATTTGCAAAAAGAATTTGCAAATGTACTACATTTGACATCGTTTTAAGCTTATATTAATATTTGTCTCCACAAATAGAATGGGTATGTATTCAACAGACTGTGATTCCTACACATTTTATGGTTTATGGATGTAAGTAACCTCAAATTATAGCTGACAGTCTGCACTTCAACCTCTTCATTATTTCATTCCAAATCCAATGTGCTAGAGTACAGATTCAAAACAACAAAACATCTGTCATTATCCAAATACCTATCAACTATAATGTAGGATGAGGGAACATTGGGTGTATGGACTATAGGTTAAAGGAGCATCGAATCCCATGCAGCCCAGAGAACAATAGTCATGGTCCCTTATTGCAATTTGAAAGTAGTGAGTTTTTAAGAATGTTGACATGAGCTTTCCTTACCACACAGAAGGGTCAGAATTTCAATCTTCTACTGGAGAACTGATTCGTAACTGACCATCTGCCATGGCGACACGTAACCTACACATACTGTTAACTCTAACAGGGCTATAATGATGTTACAGCATACTGTTTCACACCCTCAAGATTTCTCTATGTCTCCTCTCTCTCTCTCTGCCTGTTTATCTCTGGTAGAGCTGTGTTAATGTGCTGTGAGGTGGCCAATGGCCAATGAGATAATGAGCAGTGGACACTGGTTGGAAGAGTCACTGAAGTTTGTTCTCCCTCCGGGTCCAATTAGAGCCATTTAATTAATGCTTATATTAAGCCTGGTCTAAAATGGCACTGCAGATGGACAACATTTGACAGTATCTCTACCTTTAAGAACATCAGTGTTGACAAAATAAATATTTTTGACATTTTTGCTAGAAGTTTAAATCTCTATACTAATTTTCATCAGCAGAGGGCAATGTTCACGACATACCATCATTAACGTTTCAATTAGAGGGATAATAAGAGATTCTCAATTTGTGAGTTAATGAATATTTGGATGTTTTTCTTTGGATGTGATGTGTTAATGACAAGGTATTATTTAAAACTACATTCTCAGCTAATAGATCTGCCGTGATAAGTTATGTATTGTTTTTGGTCTCCCCCCTCTCTCTGGCAGATATGGCAACAGACAGTACCAGTGCCTCTGTGTACATGTGCTTCCCCTGCTACCAGGAGTTTGACACTCTGGAGGAAGTGCTGGCCCACCAGCTGACCTGCAACACCGACACCGTGGGGGTTGAGGCCCCCACCACTGCAGCCGACCCTGTCCTTGTCCCCCTCCTACAGACTCAGGTAATAATGGTAGCTTCAATCCTATGGACATTTACAGTATATACACTAACATGGTGGACGAATGCAATAAGAGTCAGGCCAGTCTTTTAGTTTTTGGAGTAACTAAACAGTCCTTAATAGTACTTCATCTTTTAACCCAAGTCCTTTGAACTGGAGCAGTACAGGGGGCTGCAACATTGGGCGTCTAGGGAGCAATTAGGGTTAACTGCCTTGCAGTTGATCTGGCAACCTTTAACTACCTAGCCCAACACTCCTAAACGGCAGGCTACCTGCTGCCAAGCTAATGGTCTTTCTCTGGATAATAGCTCTGATTCCTGTGTTCTCTGTATTCATATTATGGACCACTTTTAAACTAGTCCTCTGTAGGGTTTGATTCCCAGATGGACCTCAACAAAATAAGTATGCAAGCATCACTATAATTTGCTTTTGATATAGTATCTGCCTGGGGGCATTCATTATTATAATGCAATTTGTAATTGTAACGGGTTGCATAAATTCCGTTGTTGTTCTCAGAGCCTCCCATGTGAATTGCATAGCCTTGTGAGATGTAGCCTACAAACTTGCACCGCATTTTACCCTGTACAAAAGGAAAGGAAATAGATCCTTCATTATGACACAAATAACCTTGAACTGTATGTTCACTGAGACATTCCTTTGGGAATTAATTTAATCCGAAGGTTCTATGTGGCAGTTCAACAGTGAAGTTCTAAAGAACATGTGAGTGTCTGAATATTGAGTTCTGTAATGAGTGTGAACGTTCCAATGGGTCTTACCTCCTGTATTAAGACATAATAAGAAATGGCACAACCGGCACTGTTACTGTTTTGTCTTAACTGCTCTTTTGTAATGACAGCTACAGCATGCTCTGAGGCTCAGAACGTTAAGTCGTCAGTGATGAGTGATGTTTACCAGCGAGCGTTGCTCTACGAAACACATCCCCAGACTCCCATGGTGACTGTCTCCTCCAGCTCAGATCCATAAAGTGTGGTTTCATGAGTGACAGGCAGATTGCATCATGAGTTGCCAGTGAGGGAGAAGTGGATAGTAGAGGAGCGTGAGTGAGTGAGATGGATCAGTCAGTGCCAGTCCTCCTCCTGATGGATGGCTCATTGGCCTTCTCACAGATGGATCAGCTGTAGCAACACTCTATAAAGCCTTAGTGCCTCATGGCAGGCTGGCCCCTGCTCGGCTGTCGACTGCCTTATTACTGCCATTCTGACTTCATTAGCTAGATTATCATAATTTTAGTGTAACTTAGGCAATGTTGCTATAAAACAGGGGATCTTAAATAAATGTAGGCTGCTACTACACCAAATGTTTTTTCCATTGACACTTTTCTCAATAGTGTTTGGATCCAGAGAACTGTAATTACAATGAAGGAACTGGAAATAAAAAGCTTTTAATTCTTAGCATTAAAAAGGATGGTAGAAAATTATCACACAGCTATAACCATTTTTGTACTTTGTATATTGTTTACTTCAGCAAAGTTTTGTGTTCCCTCAGTTAATTTAATTACACATATTACCTACGTGTAATAACTTTATGCACTTTCGGAGTTGCACTTCAATAATTAAATGAATTCATTATATGGTACAAATGTCTATCATAGCAAGAATATACACTATGGTTCAAAAGTTTGAGGTCACTTAGAAATGTCCTTGTTAGCCTGGACAACATACATGAAATCAGTTTGAATAGGAAATATAGCAAAATGAATAGGAAATATAGTCATTGACAAGGTTAGAAATAGGAATTGTGCCCTTCAAACTTTGCATTTGTCAAAGAAAACTCAATTTGCAGCAATTTCAGACCTTTGGCATTCTAGTTGTCAGTTTGTTGAGGTAATCTGAAGAGATTTCACCCCATGCTTCCTGAAGCACCTCCCACAAGTTGGATTGACTTGATGGGCACTTTTTACGTACCATACGGTCAAGCTGCTTCCACAACAGCTCAATAAGGTTGAGATCCGGTGACTGTGCTGGACACTCCATTATAGACAGAATACTATGGACATTTGAGTCTTTTTATCGAGAGCAAAACGTTTTTCTTTTCAATCAAAAATAATTGTTCTGAAAGCAAAAACAATGCAACAAAGTAAATGCTTTAGCAATCAAATATTTTGTAATAGAACCCAAAACTTTATGCATTTTATTCCCCAAAGATATTTTGAGAACAAAAAATATAGTTTGAAACAAGATTTAATTTCGCTATCAACCACCCTCCATTTTGACTAGACTGCCCGCTTTGGTTACGGTGCTTTTACATGTTACATGCGCCAAAGACTTTCGCATATTGTACTTGTCAAGAGAAGTACTTAGGACGCTGTTTTTTATGTATGCACCATTCTCTTGGTACCCCTCAACTCGGGAACCCCTCTTCCCTTCCATCCATAGTCCATGCACACCTGTCACTTTATATCATGCAGATCTGCCACTTATATCATGCACACCTGTCACTTTTACATTGGACTACGGTTGTATAGTTATTATTATTGATGTGTGTTTTTGTTTAGTGTTATTACTGATTGATTGTGTTATCTTATTTTTTTTAAATTATAATTACTGTTACTCTAACTTTTAACTGCTCTGTCGGGAGTAGGAAAACCAAGCATTTCATTGTCGTAACTTGTTATTGCAAATGACAAATAAACATTTTGATCTTTGAACTTTGAAGTTCTGGCTTTGGGGGTATAAGACTTGATATTTGTACCAAGAGTCATTGAATGCCCGCTTCCTGTTACCTTGTATAGTTCCTGGAAATACCTTTGAATGTGGCTACTCTAGGCCAGATACTCTGGATTGTGAAATATCTGCAAATGATACATTATCAAGATTAGTAAAGTACAGGCCAGGTTGTGCTTAAACGCTATTTGACTATTAGTAACAGTAACAACAGGTGTGCCATAAGGTCCAGATATGGCACTGGGTGATATGAGGTTGGAACCAGGTGTAAGAGGCTCCCTTTCACATTCACCACCTGGTAAAGGGTTCCTGTTCTCAGGCCAGCTGACAGTTTTGCCTGGGCCCGGGACGAGATAATCTTAGATGGGCCCTTTAATGTCAACCCAATGTCAGTTCTGCCCCCCACCCCCCTACCCTGGGCCCGGGACAACAGACCCGTTTGTCCCCCCCTATCGGCGGGCCTGCCTGTTCTCATCGTCTGCATGTTGCTGGTCACTCCTGCGTAAGGCTTCTAAAGACAAAAATGCTTACTAGGGCACCAGTCACTTACTAGGGCACCTGTGAGTGCAATGAGCTGACTCACTAGCCTAGGACCTCAAGGTTCTTTTGTACTCAACACAAAACGTCAGTAAATAAAAGTCTTGAATCCAAAGTTATTCGTTTGACTGTTTACTTATGAATTTGAAAACATAAAGTATAAAAACTTAGGATATTTACTTTTCTTACAAATTAACTGTGGTTCCGTGTAGGTCAAAAGACTGTGTTGCTCCAAAGTCCAGTGGCTTCTAGCTGTTTCGCAGGGTTCTATTTCTTTTATCCTAAATCTAACAGCCAATCAAATTACATTATTCTAGATCACTGGTCAACTGTTTACATTCCAATTTCTACGTTCCATTTGCAACACAGGTTTTCCCAGGTCTTACAAAAATAAACTCAAAATATTATTACTTCCATAGAAATGGCTTCAACAGGCACCAATAGGTGAACTTGAAGATATTGTATTCAAGTTGGGCTGTTAAAAATGTTGAAAGTTGAGATTTAAACAAAACAATTTGGAAAAGGTTAGTTAAAGTACCTATACCTACAAATTCCACACCTGGCTGTGCGTGAGAGATTGTATCACCTTGATAATCACTCACAGATAAAATGCCTTAAGACAAATGGAAACCTATGATGACAACAATAGCCGTTCTTAGAGCTAAGACTTTTCTTTTGCTATACTAAAACATGACAACTGAAGAACAGGTTGTGTAGAATGTGGTGTTTAACATTTAATATTGTTAAAGTATTCTTTGTTGGCTTATTCTACGAGTGAAGACATGTTGCCTTGCTTTATCCGGCGCCCAATTCAAAGCTAGATAGCTGGTTAACTAACCTAGCTGAGTAACTAATGTTAATGTACTGCAGCTAGCTAGCTAGCTAAAATTGCTTTGCTTACGTATCGTTAGCACCAGAGGCGATACGTTATGTTGCAAAACAGAGGCAACTATGAGCATGCAAAACGAGTGGCAAAGTCAGCTTAAGGTCCGCTGGTTATCATTATTAGTTAAAACACCAACATGATAAAGCAAAGTTAAAGGTGAAAGGTAATCCAAGTAATCCAGTGAAGTAAAACATGACAACCAAACTGTTCAGTTTGACCGGTTCACAGTTTATTAGTCCGTCTAGTTTCAAATATGTCACTGTCGCAACGGAACATACAGGGGCACACTGCGTGTCTAGAAGGTGGCTGTACCGAAATCGGATTACCCCTTCCGAATGCTACTTGAGAAAAGTATAATACTTAGTTGCACAACGGCCAATTGTCCTGCTCTATTGAGGTGATCTACTTGAGTAATGAGTAATCAGATCACAGGTTTCTTTGGGGTGGCCACTGTGGTGGTCAATCAGATTTCAGTGATGGCCATTATCACCCCAGGCCATCCCTCTGGACATGCCCCTGAGAACAAACAAATCCAATTTGCAGGTGTTGACATTAAAATAACAACACCAAATATGTAAACAGATGAAATGAGCAGCACTGATTGTATGTCCTTTCTTTCCTACATAAAGAGATAAGGTGCTGCTGGTCTAACATCCTGCATGAATTTGTCTTTGGGCACTTGAGATTTAAATGTAAAAATGTCAACATATTTACTTTGTCTGGTTTAACTTACCTTGTATTCGCTATGAAGTAGTGGGCGGTGGTCACGATGACCGAAGAGATGTTAAGTGTTTTTGAAATGATATTTTTTTTTGCATGTTCTGCAACCATCTTTGATTAAGTTTCCCTCAGCACTCTTGAAAAACCCAAACTACAACCACACTTTGGTCCTCATAGAAGGCTGAAAATCTCCTGAGCACTGTGACTGCCTTCCGCCATGTTTTCACACAAAACAAAACCCAAGTTGCATGCTGCGCCTGCATCAGGCTGTTGCTAACTTTCTTTGATGCTGGACAGTATTTATCGTGAGTTTTTCAAACCGCGGTAATCAAACACGGTTTTTATGATAGCTAAAATTTGAAGCAGTAATACTAACCGTTGGGAATTTTACTGTGGTTTATTGTGAAACCGGTAACCTTTTCACCCCTGCTAAAGTATTAACATAACAAATGGGTTAAGCATAAACAGTTTTATAGTACTCATGCTAGCCTACTTCAACAGCTTGACCCACGCTGTCTGCTTGTCACTGTTGGATAAACCCAGCCTAATGAACGTTGAGCTTGATGTTTCTTATCATGCTAACGGATCGGCGAGCAGATCTTCAACGCCACGGAGTGACCCCTGAACCTGGACTAATATGGTATTTATTATGACCTGCCGAGGCCCGTCAGCCCTTATCTGGTCCCTCTCAGGTCATCATAACTCCCTGACCCTGCTCTCTGCTCCCAATGAACCCTCTGACTGCTGAATACACTGTATCTCTGCTGTCTTCCCATCCTCATCTGTCATCCTCCAGTCAAAACAATGCCCTTCTTGTTTGACGTGACTGTGGGTAGTTGTGCAGTACGCTGACTGTGATGGTATTGTCCTCAAATATCCAATGCTGCCTTTACAGGTTTTCACAACCAGAACGTGTATATGCAGTGCCAGTTGTAATGGGACTCAGCAAGGACATGGTAGTTGGGAGTGGTTGCGCAGCCCATGGGCAATTTGTTAACTCACAACGGAAAACACAATGCAAAGGAGAATGAAACTGAAACCGACCAGAAATTAAATAAACGAATAAAAAAATAGCATGGTTCGATGCGGTGGCCTAGACAGGCATGGAGCTCGGCGGGCGGTGAGGCGAGGCATCTCAGTCCAAATCAGCTGTAGAAGGAGCGAGAACATACACAACTTTAGTGGCTTCCAAAGCTTCCCCCATACCTCTCTCTCTTCCTCCTTTTAAGAGCCGCCCATCGGCCCTGATGAGAGGCAGGTGTGGATGGGTGGTGCCTTATCTTTCCCGCTGTCTCTCGCCGGGTCCTTCTCACCGCTGTTCTCTGTTCTGGGGCAGTCTCCCGGGAGTCTCTGTCCAGCGTGCTGAACCCCCGGGGCTTGCATGCCCACGGCCTCTGGTGGCGAGCCACGCAGTGGGCCGTGGCGTCACTCAGTCAAACATTAGTACTGTGAAAGTTGTTTAAAGCTATTTATCTCTGATCAGTCTTTAGTTGCAAAAACACTACATAACAGAATATTAGAATAAATGAAAGTAAACATGAGTACAATAAAAACTACAAGAATTTCCTCCAAACGGTAATTTATGTCTTTTGAGACTGCTAGAAGAAATGTTATGAAGAAATTAAGAAATTGGGCCTTGTAGGATGTGTTGCAGCTAAGGAGGTATTCTTTTGCATAAGCAATAAGCAGCAGAGATTTGGTGTACTTTGGTACCAAATTACTTTGTCATTGTTGTCTGGAGTGGTTAGCTTGTGTTTGGTAATTTCCCCACATTCTCTAATTTTCTTCCCGCCTCTCCAGCAGCAGGCATATAGCCAGGCAATTGCTCCATCGACTTTGCCTCAGACCAAGCCCACCTCCACCTCTGTTTGGTCCAGCCCAGGTGTACCAGGCACCACCACGGCCAGCCAGAAGAAGTCCTCTTCAGACCAGCCTAAGATCCTGTACCAGTGTGGGGACTGTGATGCCCTGTTTGACTCCCTGGTCCTCTGGCAGCAGCACCGCAAACAGGGTGAGTGTCTGCAGCCTAAGACGGACCCCACTCAACAACAGTCGGGACCAGACAAGGAGGTTGGATCAGAACCTGTCTCAGCGGAAGGGCAAGCTGAAGTGGAGGTAGACTTGGGGCCGGATGAACCAAACTCACAGGATCACCAGGAAGGATTAGGGGGGAGAGGAAGGGGGAGAGGAAGAGGAGGCAATCTGGGGAATGTACAACAAACCCAACAGCAGAATGTAGTGAAGATGGAGCTACTAGTGCAGGAAGTGAAAGAGGAGGATGGGATGAGTGCCCCAGATCACCCCACATACAGAGCAGAGAACCCCCCAGCCACACAGGAACCCACCCCAGCCAGAGCAGAGAACCCCCCAGCCACACAGGAAGCCACCCCAGCCAGAGCAGAGAACCCCCCAGCCACACAGGAAGCCACCCCAGCCAGAGCAGAGAACCCCCCAGCCACACAGGAAGCCACCCCAGC
>JACXGI010019098.1:0-12480 GCA_016801175.1 Esox masquinongy
TCTGTCTGTCTGTCTGTCTGTCTGTCTGTTACTACCGGTTCAACTGTCACCGCCAAACGCGTTCACACTGACTATCAGTTTTATTAAGAGTCATCAAGGCACTCCTATCCTGAGTGACCCACTACAGAGCAGTCACCTGAAGTACGGTAGATGAGACGAGACATTCACATCAACGTAGTTGCAGTAGACCCATTTTTAGTAAGAATAAATACAGTTGCTGTCAAATGAGTCTTCGTTGTGTCAAGTAGCTTCAGACGCATTCTTAAAACATTGACGTTGATTTAAATAACTCTTAAGACACATGTATCTGTTTTTAAAATGTTCCCTTCCGCCATGTAGAGTTACAAAAGCTGTTAATTTGGTCTGAGTGCCGCATGTCAGAACAGAAAACAGAAGGTCATTATTACAAAGCAGCGTCAGTGTCTGCATGGTAATAATTTGTGTTGGCAAAGGCCCCAATTACCTTATCAGAGCTCTAATAACAATGTATTGCTTCTTTGAGGTAGCAGCATGCATTGTGGGAAAGCATAAGAAGCCATCGGCGGCATTGGGAGTCTTATCATTTTGAAGCTGAGGGTCAGAAAGAGGATGATGTCTGTTATGTTCCCTCTGTTGAAGTCTGGAACAGGCCCAGGGATTTCACTGTCAAGCAACGCTCTTGTCCTGATGGCTAACACACACTTGTATGATGTCACCGTGTCTCTTAACCATGCTGTCTCATTGTCTTCCTCTTTCCGTTTGCCTTTCCCTCTGTCTCCCCCATTTTCCCCGCTCCCTGCAGGACATAGAAGAGACCATGAACACGGCGCTGAATGAGTTGCGTGAGCTGGAAAGGCAGAGCTCAGCTAAACATGCCCCTGATGTGGTGCTGGACACCCTGGAGCAGAGACAGCCAACCACGGGCCCCACCCCGACAAGCTCCAGCGAGTCCCTCAGCCCACTCCACAATATCCTGCTGAGGTCCCAGGCCGGCGAGCCCGGGGGGACCCCCATGCGCCGCAGCACCAGCTCCTCCAGTGACAACATGAGCACCTTCAAGCCAGTGGTGGCACCTCGCATGGGGGTTCAGCTAAAGCCTCCTGCCCTGAGGCCCAAGCCCATGGTGCTGCCCAAGACAGGGCCGGCCCACCCCCCTACTGCTCCCCCTCCACAAGACCCCCTGGACAAGTCATGTACCATGTGAACTTTGAACTCTGGGCTGCAAGCAGGGAGCGAGAGACTGGGAGAGGGGCTCTGAGACTTCATACCATAACAACATGTTATCAGTGTCTATAGATAATAAATAATAATATTGTATAAGACAGTATAAGAATCCATTGCCTGAGCATTGATTAAATAAATCTGAGACATGCAACTAAGGAATTATACTGTAGATGTTTGCATTGTGAGGGATGCTTTCTCACGGTGACAGTTAACCACATTTATTGACAGTGATCGTGAGACATCATCAGGCCTACAACACAGCCTGAGCTACCAAAATGAATGGGAAATACAGGAGTGGTCATTGGATATGTTTACACAAACAACAAATCACAAAGGCTTCCTTCAAGTTTAGAGAAACTAAAGAGTTTGGTAGTTTACAAAAATTAGACAATTACAAAAATGTAGTCAGTCATCTGAGCCGGACTGGGGTTTGTGTCTTAAACGAATTACACTTTAGATTTAGAGTAGTAATCGTAAGGCCTTCCTGCCAGTTGGAAATATAAGCTGTCAATAGTGGAAGTTTAAATCACAATTGTAAGGCTGCTGGGTGTAAATGTTTATTGCTGCCTGAGACGGAAACAGACTGGAGCAGGGTCGGCTGGAGTCCAGATACGTGACCATAAGTCTATTAATTCCGTGTCCCACGCGATTTAATTAGGCCCTCCGTACATATGTGCAGTGATATTTCCGACACCTCCAGCCCAACATTTGACAACATTTGAATGAATGATGCGTCTTGCTGTGGAGATCAAAATTACACTTCTTGGCCATGTGACAGTTCTATAATAAGCAATTGAAGATTTCAGTTTTTTTCAGGGGTTCTCCGCTCACCCTGTCTAAACTAAAAGTCTTGTATTTTGGTACATTGGTCCCTGTCCTTACAAGAGACAAATTTGCCACCATGAAGAAGTTTTCTTTAAAACATTTAAAATGCTGCTCCTCTGTGACTGATCTGCACCCAATAACTGATCTGCAGATCAATGTATGTATAGACAAAGGTCTCTCAATGCAATATTTCTTAGCTTAGAGCCTAAAACAAGATGGCCAATAACCATAGCCTGTCATGTAGAAGCATATACATTAGTTAAGTACTTTTGCAATGTAACATTTGGTACTCAAGTTGCAATTGTCAAGATGCATATCGACCAGACAGTGGCAATGATAACAATTACATGTTTACATCTTCATCTTTTTAACTCCATGATGAAATCTGGCAAACATGCTGAGGGCATTGGGTCTGGCTAACCGGTGTGATATCAGACACCACTGGCATGACGGTGAATCAGCTTGGTTGATTGATCTGTGTGGTCACAGAGATCCAGCAGTTACAAAATTACACTCAGTGCATTTAAAGAATTGTAATCTAACTGACTTCTGTCAAGAACCAGGCTGCTGTCTTCCAAATACATGAGATAAATGTTACAAAATCGCCTATGTTGATTTCACATTTAATTGAATGCAGTTTCACAGTTTAAACAAGAACTGGAAGGACACCAGAGGATACAACCACTGTGTAATATTAACCGTAATGCAAATGCTTTGAACATTTCCATTTACTCTTAAAGACCTGTATCAAACCTTTGTTGGCTTTCTGTCTTTAGGATCAATAGTCTGAAAATGGTTTTCACCCTAATATCAGAAATTACAAAAATCGTTCCATCTCTTTTCAGCTTAACACTTAACACAATGCATATGGCAGAGGATACTGAAAACACATCCAATCTAATTTATTATACTGCTTCTCATGCTTCTTATCAATGTTTTTGTGTGAGGAGCTGTATATCTCCATTGCCTGCCTCTGACCATGTAGGCTAATCCATGCCGTTGTGGTAGAGGATGAGGAGGTGGGCTGGTCCATAACTGTAGGGACATGTGACTGCTCTTCAGTCTCTATCAGGTAGGCGATAAACCCTCTTGTTAATGTTTGATGTGTGCTAGACATTTGCTCTCTACAAGAGCATAAGCATCAAACAGTTCTGGGGAATACATATGCACTTGTTCACTGAAGACCATGTCACATGGTGAGGATGTATGTGACAGTATATGTGAATATAGCTATATGGAATCTGACCACCACAAGGGAAATGGCCTACTTTCATACTGTAACTGTGTGTCTGTTCTGCAAGTCTGGGGCAGTGCCCTCTATGGGTCTGTTTTGAAAGTGCTGTTTAGCTGAAGAAAACTGAATGAGCTGTGTGTGGGGAGGTTTCATCTGGTTGAAGAGCCATGAATTTAAAAAAAAAAGCTCATGTTTGCAATAACCAATGTTTTCCTTGTAATACAAACTGTGGCAGGTTTTTTGGTGTCTGTTGCCAAAACAGGGTGTATAGTATATTATAGTGAGTATAAGTGAATATAATTTGAATTCTAGATAACTAACCCTCTTT
Source organism: Esox masquinongy (assembly GCA_016801175.1). Taxonomy (NCBI): domain Eukaryota; kingdom Metazoa; phylum Chordata; class Actinopteri; order Esociformes; family Esocidae; genus Esox; species Esox masquinongy. The sequence continues at coordinate 3,591 of JACXGI010019098.1, forward strand.
TTCTGAATTTTGTCTTTTTTTCTAGATTTTTGTTAGAATCTACTACATTTTTTTGAACAAAGGATGTACAAATTAAATGGTCCAAAGAACAGTCGTGAAAGTTGCATCCGAGTTTCATTTCGGGTCTTATTCGTTAGGCACCATGTGAAGGAAAATGACAATAAGGGGCTACCCAAACTTGTCCAATAAGAAACTCTAATTTTGCTTTGCTACAGTGTGTCCAAATGAACAAGCCTGTTGTAACCTGTATTGTCTCTCTGTATGCCATCATACACAGCAGTAGGGTCCTGCCTGCTGGACCGTAACTTTTTGTCCCTGTACATCTGTAGAATGTACATGTGAAAGTGCCTTTGAAAATGTTTTAGAGGAACTTTGAACTATGTTCTGTACTGTTGCATTCTCATTTCAAACTGTGTTATGAGCAAGTGCGGTAAAAAGCAAGTAGAATGAATAAAAGTTATATTATGAATGAATTAATAAAGATACTGCTTATCCATTGTGACATTGCACTTTTATGTATAGAACTGTATATTTGGCATGATACATCTTAACTTTTAGAGCTCCTTGAGGTGTGTTCCTTCAAGGGTTTTTCTTTCTAATAAAGGAAATAGTTTGATCAGTCCAAAGTGGCCTTGTCCTCTTATGATTTCCTACACATCAATGTTGGGTTATTAGTAATTGCTAGAGGATATATTCTAATATTTTCAACTTACAAGTACATATAGATCTTTATTTGAGAGAACAGATATAGTACCAAAGCTGAGAAGAAAACAACCTGATAGATTAAACCATAGAACTATATTTGATAGAGCCCATACAAATAGTCTAAGCAGGGAGGTCGCTAGGCCTATTTTAGGGGGGCTTTAGCCCCTCTATATTGCTAATCAGTATAACCTTCCAGCTATCTCGCCACCATTTTTATAGAAATGTATGGAGGTTAAAACATTTTTTGAGATCTTAAAAATGTCATGTATGGAAATTGTTTAGACAAGTTGCAGTTTGTGGTATTCGGCTTGCACGACAGACCACATGTCATGTAATATCAAAGTGATCAGTCTTTTTTCTTTGTAGCTAGCAAGAAAGCTAGCTACAACGTTCTAGTAGACACTTCAGAGAAGACTAAGAGTTGTCATTTGTTATACAAATAAAAAGCAATAATAATGTTATTCAGCAAAATAGTAAGGTGGTCAATAATTGCGGATGGTGGCCGATGATAGGGAGTCGTAGTTTTTTAGCTATAACATAACTACTGAAAATATTAATTTCCCATTAATGACATGCTAGCTAACATTTGTATGTCAATAATAATCATCGATGACAGATCAAATGATTACTCGGTACAAAAACATGTTTTTCAAAATTCTGTTGGATATGCCGGTAATAGGGGGTTCGAGATTAATTCTTCGGTTTCAACAGAACACAGTTGCAAACCTGTGCGTGTTTCACAGATTCGTGTTTGTTTGGGTTTGAAGTTAACGTATTGCAACTTATTCTGTTCAGAGGAAGGGAGATCCGATTATTAAATGTTTCTTTTTTAATTAAGAAATTTTTTAATGACTTCATTCCGAGAAGATTGGGCTAATGATTCAATCTGTTTTGAAATGATTCAGAGAAATATCGCTTCGAAACCGAATATGTACTGTAAGTATATTGTTTAATATAAACTATAGTTGACAAAAGTATTTTGGCTACATAGTTCATCCGTTTTTGTGCCTTTTGTTGGTGTCTGATGGATGAGGACACAGTGGACTTTAATTTCTTTATTTGGATAGAATTTAAGTCATTAGATCAGTGTCTAACAAACTATGAGACAGGTATACTTTTAGCCAACCTTGACCAAAAATAACCTTATTTTGATTTTACACCCGTTACTCTAAAAATACATGATGAAAAGATGTTTGGGAGGGTATGCCCAGATCCCCCAAAACGAGGCTTAGCCCCCCCATCCATGATTTTCTAGTGACGTCCCTGAGTCTAAGCAAAATTCAATGCACAGTAATTATACATTAATGCCATCATCATGAATTCCTTATCCTGTAGCTGATATTTTAAGTCAGATTTTTAATGCTGCTCCATATATACATATAAACCAACGTCAATTACAAGTCCTAGAATCCTCTAACAGCCCGGTCATAATGGGGCAGGGATAGGGCCCCTAGCAGTAACTGGCTGTGTCATGTTGTTGGCAAAACATCTTAGCGTGGTCACAAATAACACATGCAGTTCAAAATAGTTTTTTTACAACTCGCTAGCACCCAATACAAGATCTAACCTTAACAACTCAGCAGGAGAGAAAACCCACAGGGCGCTGTGGTTTCATTGATATGCTACGCATTCAGTAGCTAAATGGTATGTGTCAGCTACAAAGGGTCGGAGCACATAACTGGAGACGCAAACCCGTTCCAGTGTGGACATTACCATAGAAGGCATCTGACACGTAGTCAACGCTGTGGGACTTTGAGCTCCCTTAGATGATCCCTCCCGATGATCCTGTTGGTCAATGGCTGATCCTTCCTGACATGTAATTTGATCACAACTCCAATTGGATCATCATGAGGGCTCAGCCAATGAAAGATATCAGAATGTCATGTTTGTTTATCATTTTATACTGTAATAAAACTACAATTAGTTTTTATTATTCACCAGGTTTTTCTATATTGTTCTTTTTAAAGCACCAGCTTCACTGTGTATCCACAGTTTACCACTGTTTTACAGCTATAACAGTAGACCTACTGACCAACCAATCTATTCATAGCAACTGAATTATTGCTTGAAGTGCACATCCTAAATGTGGGCTGAAGGAAAACTCAACATAAAATGTTGGAATAAAACGTTCCCACATAAGCATCCATGTTATTATAACCTGACAGAAGTTATGTAACAGAAGTTGTAAAAGTCAGAGTTCTGTTCTTTTGTTCAGCAATACTGCACCACCATCATGTGGCCAGTTCACATTATTACTTCTATTTACTTAATATCAAGTTTCTGTTTTCTAAGGGGCAGCTTGTTTTTATGCTATAGAACAGTAAAAATCGACATACTTGCCCTTTTAATAATGGGTGAACACAGATGGTACACAAGCCAAATAAGACAGTTAAATTCCACTTGGAAGTTCGACAATACTAAGGAAAAAGGATAAAATTATATGAAAGTGCTCACAGTTTAAGATTTTCTTATTATAATCCAAAAACAGCATGACAACATTGAACATAAAAGTAACTTTTTTGTAAAGAGGTATTCTATCAATAATCATCAGACACCTTCAGTGTAAAGTAAGTTTCTTGTTCTGCAACAAGCATCCTTGACCCACACTTCCAAGTATACTCTTTTGAAAATGACCATGCCAAGGTGAAAATGAGTAGATCTTACTGCAAGACAATGACCCTAAGGATACATTGAAAACAACAAAGAAATTGTTAATTAAAATGTCAACTTTTTCGTCAGACTTCAGTGAAGTTCTTCTGGCTTATTGTAATACGTAATCAGTACACATCATGCTTATTGTGTCTTAGTAGGCCCAGAAGAGAGTACCACCAGCACAACAGGTTCAGACAGCCAAGTCTTTAGGACCTGAGGTGACTTTTGCAACGTCAACATTTTAGTAAATGGATGAACAGTTCACCATCTTCATGACGACAGAGATGGGGAGTTTTACCAAAAACCCTAATTTGGTCTCATCTGTCCACTGGAGGTAGCCTATGTTTTGGAAAACTTCAGCTTTTTTCTCTCAGAAGTAGGATCTCCATACAACACCTTTTTATTGAGTTGGGGACAGATGGTGTGATATGAAACTGTCGTTCATTGTGTCTGAAGTTCAGCTTGAATCTGTGCTTTACACCTTTCGATAAATCCTTTGACCTGATTTTCCAATGAGTTTTGTAAGTAGGCATGTTCCTGGAAAACATTAGGTATTTTGAAAATAGCTACATCGAAGTCTCTGAAGATTGCCTTGAGATTGTTTATGCTTGGCTACAATCTTGTGTCTGGCCTCCTCAGACAATTCTATGGTTTCCATTGTGATACACACAGAAACACCTACTTGAATTTTGCAGTGTAGTGTAAAACTACCCAATACATGATTGGAAATAGTATTGTAACACACCAACAATGTCCTCCGAAAGTATTTGAAATATATTATATATTAAAAATAGACTATTTTATTTCAATTGTACTATGCTATTTGCAGTCATGTACTGCAAGTGCGCTAAAATGCTATTTGCCATCATGCATTATAAGTATACGAAAATAGGAAATAAGTGGGTGCATGTTTACACACTGAACACACACACACACACACACACACACACACATACACACACATATACACACACACATACACATACACATACACACAGCTACACCCAAAGATCCGCCCTTGTATGTCAGCATGCATTAGTTTCGTTTCTCCGGAAGTGAATCGAATGATCGAGGAGACTTGGTGGTTTTCCGAGTCTTTTCGGTGAGCTGGTTCTTTTGGCTCCGTTCACCAAAAAGAGACGGTGCATTTGCTCCCAACGACTGCTGGTTCCAAAAGAAAAAAAACTCTACACAGAACCATGAGAAAAATGCTAGTCTACAGGATGTAACGGAGAAAAAGTGGGATGAATTATTTTTCATATAGTTTCAACTGAACGGCTCCTTTCACCCATCGGTTCGCATCGTTTAACAAAACGAGCAATTGGAAAAGTGTTGTTCGTTTGCGTTTCCTATAATCAGCAAGATCCTAGTTACTGCACCAAGATGTCGTCTGCCGTGTCTCAATATATAACAAAAATTCTGTGTGGAAATGAAGGCAGTTTAGACTTTAAGCATCTTGACCAGATTGTTAGTAAAAGGTTCACTGTTGCAGATTCGGTCCTACATGAAATACTTTGTGACAGCGGGAGATATGCCATCCGCGAAGGTAAAGAAAAAGGTTCGGACCGTGTTCTCCATCAGGATAGTGTTATTGTTGCCAAAACATCACTGCGAGTCTGTCAAAGCCCCCCCGGAGACTGTCTTCAGTGCGAAAACCTACACCTGTGCAGATACTATGTATCTGGTAACTGCATGTTCGGGTAAGTGCCCAATATTTAGGATACAGAAATGGCCTTACGCAATTGTATAGTTTTGGCTTACTACAGCTGAAATAATTTGGAATAATTACAGCCTAAACTTTGACCTTTAAAATATTTTGGGGTTTTATTTAATCTATGGATTACGTCATTTGAAAGTGAAACCAGGGTTACTGCATAAAAACCAAACCGGTTGTCGAATAAAGGCACATAGCTGCACCTGGGCCGCGGTGGCGGTCTACTGGGCAGTAATCGCTATGCGTTTTAAAGCTCCTCAACTGTAGGTAGCTGCGTCCCCGTAGAAATGGGTGTGTCAACCGGGGAGGGGTGTCAACAGTAAAAAGGCGTCTAAAGAATTCTACGTGCCCTGCTATTGGTTTAATAATTCGATTGTAACTCTACTAGATCCGTGCGTGCATCGTTTGCTGAACCTCGCGAACGTAAATCTTTTTTTACGGTTTTCTCATGAAAAAATTTAGGAGTGTAGTTGAATGAATGAAAACATTCATTCAACTGCACTACTGTATATGAAGATCACCCATTAACAGTTCCTGAGGAAGGCTAAACCTTCTATAAAATAGTGGCACATTTAGTTCAATAACAGCAGCAGCGAATATTCACAAACTTAAAGCTACATGGAAATGCCTCATCTATAGATTCACATTTTCTAAATCTACTGATATACAATCTACATACAGTAGCACACACACACACACACACACACACACACACACACACACACACACACACACACACACACACACACACACACACACACACCCCCCCTCTGGAAAAAATTAAGAGACCTGGAAAAAAAGAAGGTTTTGAGTGAGGAACAGAAGTGTTCAATTTGCAGTGGTCTCTTAATTTTAACCCTTCTGTTCCTCACTCAAAACCTTCCTTTCCAACGTTTTTGGAAAGGAAAGAAAAAGGTGCCGTGGTCTCTTAATTTTTTTCCAGAGCTGTATGTATATATATTATATATTACACACACACACCAGTGTGCATATCTATATATATTCAAATTTCTTTGTCTCCCACATTTCCTGTGATAGGCGGCCTGTCTCTTATGAGTCAGTCTGTCTCTGCGTTATTAGGCAGTGTCAGTCTCTTTAATGACTAACTTTTAAGCAAGTAGTAAGATGTTTAGGTTAGGATGTTTTAATCGTTTGTATACATCCATGGTAAATGCAGAACATGCACTATACACAATATATATTCATCTATGTAACATTCAAGGCTAACATTCAAGGGTTAATTTGTCTCTACATATAATGTATACAGTTGTGCTCATAAGTTTGCGTACCCTGGCAGAAATTGTGACATTGATTTAGAAAATATGACTGATCATGCAAAAAAAAAACTTTCAATTAAGGATAGCGATCATATGAAGCCATTTATTATCACGTAGTTGTTTGGCTCCTTTTTAACTCATAATGATAACAGAAATCACCCAAATGGCCCTGATCAAAAGTTTACATACCCTTGAATGTTTGGCCTTGTTACAGACACACACAAGGTGACACACACAGGTGACAATGGCAATTAAAGGTGAATTTCCCACACCTGTAGCTTTTTAAATTGCAATTAGTGTATTTGTGTACATAGTCAATGAGTTTGTTAGCTCTCACGTGGATGCACTAAGCAGGCTAGATACTGAGCCATGGGGAGCAGAAAAGAACTGTCAAAAGAACTGCATAACAAGGTAATGGAACTTCATAAAGATGGAAGAGGATATAAAAATACCAAGCCAAGGTCAGGTAGACCAAGAAAGATTTCAGCCATAACTGCCAGAAGAATTGTTTGGGTTACAAAGAAAAACCCACAGGTAACCTGAGGAGAAATACAGGCTGCTCTGGAAAAAGACGATGTGGTTGTTTCAAGGAGCACAATATGACAATACTTCAACAAAATGAGCTGCATGGTTGATTTGCCAGAAAGAAGCCTTTACTACGCCAATGCCACAAAAAAGCCCGGTTACGATATGCCCGACAACACCTTGACACGCTTCACAGCTTCTGGCACACTGTGATTTGGAGTGACGAGACCAAAATAGAGCTTAATGGTCACAACCATAAGCGCTATGTTTGGAGAGGGGTCATCAAGTGTTATAGTGAACAGAATACCATCCCCACTGTAAAGCATGGTGGTGGCTCACTGATGTTTTGGGTGTGTGAGCTCTAAAGACACGGGAAATCTTGTGAAAATTGATGGCAAGATGAATGCAGCATGTTATCAGAAAATACTGACTGACAATTTGCATTCTTCTGCACGAAAGCTGTGCATGGGATGCTCTTGGACTTTCCAGCACGACAGTGACCTTAAGCACAAGGCCAAGTTGACCCTCCAGTGGTTACAGCAGAAAAGGGTGACCATCATGGTCTTCTGACCTTAATATCAAACCACTCTGGGGAGATCTCAAACGTGCAGTTCATGCAAGACAACCAAAGACTTTGCGTGACCTGGAGGCATTTTGCCAAGACGAATGGGCAGCTATACCACCTGTAAGAATTTGGGGCCTCATCGACAACTATTACAAAAGACTGCACGCTGTCATTGATGCTAAAGAGGGCAATATACAGTATTAAGAACTAAGGGTATACAGACTTTTGAACAGGGGTCAGTTCATTTGTCTTTGTTGCCATGTTTTGTTTTTGCCATTCTGTTATGACCTACAGTTGAATGTGAATCCCATATGAAATAAAAGACGTTTCACCTGCTCACTCATGTTTTCTTTACAAATGGTACATATATTACCAATTCTCCAAGGCTATGCAAACTTTTGAGCACAACTGTCCATGTGTGACTTGTGCTATGAAGCTGGTGCATCTTGCTAGGTGAATTAACCTGGTTTGACCTTTCTGATCTCTGAGGTCATTATAGTCATGTTCTTTTCATTTATCTAGACTGTTACATCCTATGTTTGTATTATTACACTGAATACTAATTCTAGCAAACATTATTTGTGTCAACACCAATACATGTACTTAATTCTTGCCACAACATTTTATAAAAGAAATCTAAAAAAGCCACAAAATTGAATTTGCACATTGTTAAACTGCATACTCTCCCCCTTATAATAAATGAATGGTGCAGCATAGGAGTACAACACAATATAGCATACTATTTATGATTCATTAATTGATCTTGAGAGACAATGACCAAACATGGATACGTTCTCTTTATTCAACAACACTAACATTAACATGGGCGTTTCAGACATCAACACCAATACAGCAGATTAATCTAACTGGCAAGCTGAGCGTCTCCCTGGATATGAAATATTACTGTAGTAGCGTGTGTAAACTCCACGCTTCCCATTACCAGTATAATCCCTGCAGTCCTTGTACAGCCCTCTGCAGTACAAACACATCTGGACTGATTTTTCTTGTTGAGAAAAACACTGCAGTTTGGGCATTGAACTGTATTATTTTTCCTAGTGTGCACCTTACCACAGGATGGACACCATGGGCTAGAAAAGGTATCAGCTGTTACACTGGCAGAAGGAACGGCCGTAGTTGTAGGAGGACCAGTTAGATGACCAGCTGTAGGAGGACCAGCTATAGGAGGAGGAACAGCTGTAGGAGGACCAGTTAGAGGACCAGTTGTAGGAGGACCAGTTAGATGACCAGTTGTAGGAGGACCAGTTGTAGGAGGACCAGCTGTAGGAGGAGGAACAGCTGTAGGTGGACCAGTTAGATGACCAGCAGTAGGAGGACCAGCTGTAGGAGGACCAGTTTTAGGAGGACCAGTTAGATGACCGGCTGTAGGAGGACCGGCTGTAGGAGGACCGGCTGTAGGAGGACCAGTTAGATGACCAGCTGTAGGAGGACCAG
>JACXGI010019099.1:0-12483 GCA_016801175.1 Esox masquinongy
GCAATGGATTATGGGTGTTGATCCTCACTATCCAGTCCCTGCCTGCTGGAAGACACCAGGACGTCATCAAGACAAAATGTAATAACACTGACATGTCCAGTATGAAGTCCAGGAGAGAAAACCTCTCAATAGTATTCTATGAGTTTTATCGTCCCAGATATACTTCTCAATAAAGTAAAAATGCCCCCACTGAACCATTTCTAGTGGAAGCCCCTCCCACCAGAATATTCCAGAGTTAACATCAATAAATTTATCAAGCCAATACACATTGTTACAGTGTCCATTTTTCCACTAAATAAGGAAGAAATTAAATGTGTCATACGGGAGTGCTTGTTTGATATGTGTGTTGACACAGTACTAACTCAGCAGCAAAGGGTGTGAGTAGGGAGGGTGTGTGTGTGTGTGTGTGTGTGTGTGTGTGTGTGTGTGTGTTCCTTTAACAGGCTGTGATGCAGCTGGTCAGGATGCTCTCAATAGTACAGTGATGGTATTTGTAGAGAACCCAGCCAGACATGCAGAACTTGTTCTTCCTTAGAGAACCGATTTTTGTACCCTCTTCACAATTCCTGACTCCATCGTAGACTCCATTGAGATTTTCACATTAGCCTAGGAGAACGAAGGCAGCAGATCTTCCAGAGCAGTAAGAGCCTTCCTGATTGGTTAAGTATTGAACAACTAGAAGTGAGTGTAGAATGTGTTGAACTTGTCTGGGAGGGAAGCATTAGTTGGTACCATGTAGCTCAATTAGCCTGTGATAGACTTGATCTGTGACAGCCTGCAGTCCTTGCCAAAAACATTACAAGTGTTGTCAAAAACTGACAACTTTATAAACATTGAACTTGTATTTTCTTTGCCATTGTATCCTAGAGGTCATACCGACTTTTCCCTCTTCCAATACTGAAGAGTGTGGTCTGTGTTGGACTCTGATATTCAGTCTGTGTCCTCTGGCTGTTCTCCTCTCTTCTCTCCTCTCCTCCTTCTGTGTCTACTACTTCTGCAGAAAAACAGGTACACCTCTTACATTACTCACAACCATTATGTAAACTATATTGTCAATCAATTATTTACTTGTACATTTTATGAGCTGATGGATTTTTTATATTTTTACCAACTGTTGAAGTGAGGAAAGTATAACCGTTTTTGAATAATGTATTATTATTATTATGAATGTAATATTTTTGTATATTTGCTACTTAAACAGTGAAGTTATTGTTAGTAATGTCCTGCTCTACTCTACAGCTCTAAATGAGACTCAGGTTCCTCTGAACAGGACGTCCACCAGGGGAAGTGACAGTAGAGAGAAGGTACTGTGTCCAAACAAGACTGGGTGTTTTAATTATATGATGGATGAACATATTGATTATAGTACACCACTGTTTACTTTGTAAACCAGTCTTATTTTGAACAGCATAATGTAAAATAATTCAAAAGCAAATGAATAAGCAAAATTAATGACACACAGATCTAGAAGACAAAACATATCTCTGTGTCTCTCAGGAGGAAGAAGACCTGTGTTACGCCTCATTGGACATCCGTCAGGGACAGAAGAGACCAAAGAAGAAGAATAAAATCCAGAACTCTGACCTCAGTACCTACTCAGCCATCAATACCATGAGAGTGTGACCTTTACCAGCCATCAATACCAGCAGAGTGTGGCCTATACCAGCCATCAATACCAGCAGTGTGGCCTATACCAGCCATCAATACCAGCAGAGTGTGACCTATACCAGCCATCAATACCAGCAGTGTGGCCTATACCAGCCATCAATACCAGCAGAGTGTGACCTATACCAGCCATCAATACCAGTAGACTGTGACCTATACCAGCCATCAATTGCAGCAGACTGTGACATATACTAGCCATCAATACCAGCAGTGACCTAAACCAGCCGTCAATATCAACAGAATGAACTGTAACAGCCATCAATACCAGCAAAGTGACCTATACCAGCCATTAATTCCAACAGAATGAACTGTACCAGCCATCAATACCTGCAGAATGAACTATACCAGCCATCAATACCAGCAATATGTGAGAACTGTACCAGTCATCAGCTGATCATACACATCTCCGGAAAAAATTAAGAGACCACTGCACCTTTTTTTTCCTTTACAAAAAAGTTGAAAAGGAAAGTTTTGAGTGAGGAACAGAAACATTCAATTTGCAGTGGTCTCTTAATTTTAACCCTTCTGTTCCTTACTCAAAACATTCCTTTTCTACTTTTTTGGAAAAGAAAGAAAAAGGTGCAGTGGTCTCTTAATTTTTCTGGAGCTGTATGTACGAGCCCCTGGTGTCTCTGACCTATTTACTATTTAACTCTGTCTGTGTGATTTTCTCTGTCTCTCCAGTCTCTTCATGGTATTGAACTCATGGGTTTGAGCCTCTGTGTTAAATCTGTGATGAAACTGTTGTCCTTTAGTTTTATCACATCATCAGTAACATGTCAACTATATTCTCTCTCTGTTACCAATGCTTTTCTACAGCAAAGGGCTTTGTTTTTAACACCAGCTTTCAATTGCTTTGCAATATAATACCTTTTTATAACTTGGAGTGGTCTACCAAGTGACAACAACATTTCTGTAGATTTTAGATTAAGAAACATTGTATGATCGGTATTTTGAGAACATACATTTAAAGCTAATCGATTGAAATAAAACACTTTTCTCAGACGATATTGTCCTATGGTATAATTATCCTGATGGTATTAGATATGAGGGAGACGCGCGTCTTCTCCACCTTGAAGTCTGATGGTAAAGATGGTAGACAAGTAGATAGAAACAACTGTGGTTTTAGACCTGCAGGCCCCTTTAACAGGGCAGCACAGCTAGACCACAACCACATAGATGCATTCATGCAGAACAGCACAGACACACACAAGACCAGTCAATAGTTTGGACCAGTGAGTCCTTTGACTGGTATTGTATGTACCTCCTCATAAATGGTATATTCCTACATCACATCTAGAAAGGTGTGCAAACCTGCACTGAGAACTACTACTGTGTTAATAATATTATGAAGTCTGGTCTTATGATGTTGGCTTCATAGTATTCATATAAGAGCTGGTCACTGATTGGCTGAGGGACCAAACGCAGTACACAGGAAACCCACGTTGACTTCCTGTTGCTGTTGCCATGGGGCTGCGTTGCCGCTTTTCTCATGACGATGAGCTCAGACTGGTTCAGGCTGAATTCCTGGAGTTTGCTTATGTCTTGTTTGTTTTTCCCTCCATTCTGAAATTATAACAAATAAAAAAAGCTAGAGAAATACATGCAAAAAGATTAATAAATACATTTAGCCAATTGGTTGTATAGTCCCATCACATCCTCAGGAGTATAATGGCTTTGGTAGTTTCTGATTGTGTTGTTATATTCATGGTTTGTTTATTGTTGGATCATAAAAAGCATTGATATTAGTTAGCAGGATTAACATTTACAGGTTTACTATGGACCTCTGTCTCCAGAGACTTGACTTGAGGGGTCAGAAGTTACATCAACATTTATATTTGGGGCTCCTGGTGGTGCATTGGTTTTGCTATCTATTTATTGTGCTTTTATGCTTGACTAGATTTGTTATTTAGACATTGTAGTGGCTGAGATGTTTAACACATTTTAGCATGTAGAGAAGTTTCTGATGAAGCAGGAGTTCATGTTAACACTGTTCTTTCCTCTGCCACTAGTAGGTGCTGTTTCTGGTCCTCATCCCTGCTGCCTTCCTTATTGGGGACACTTAAGGTGGGTCAGGACACCAGTCTACTAAATATCAGTCAGTGTAAAAATTCATCAGTCAGACAGGGATGTGAAAACTCTTTAAGATGTTTTTTATTGTTTTGTTAAATCAGGAGTTAATAAGGAGAAGAGGAAACTCCAGGAGAGAAGCAGAGACCAGTCATTCCCCTTGTCTGCAATGAACTGAACAACACTTCCACTTGTCCAGTGAGATTACCATGCAGGACCAGATTAATAAATTATAGACTCTGGGAAATTATTTTTATAGATTACCTGATGAGGGTTGATCTCATTGTGGTGAAATATCTAAAGATTAGATACAAACTACTGATGCTGTTCCTTTTAATTCTGCATTGTCAAGATACATTGGTGATTCTACAGATTATTCATCTCTTCTATGCAGGAGGTATTTGCTCTCCAATTTGTAGCCTATATTTTTTCTGTGATTGCATTAAGAAATTTGCAAAAGCAAAACTGAGAGACTGAAGCAATTGTAGAAATTCAATGTTTAGGTGGCTGTTCCCATTGAAGTCAGGACTAGCAGACATTGAGTAATGTACCCATGAGTTTAACAGTGAAACTTGTTACAAAGCCCTTCTAGCGTCAAATCCTTCTATTGTTAATAATAAATAATAAAAAATATAATTAAAAAATGTCATAAAAAAATATATGGTAACACTTTATTGAGTCCAAAAAGTGTGTCTGTTAACGCTCTACTGATCATCTACAGACTGTCAGTAACATTTTACCTAACCACCTACTAACCCCAAACCTTACCCTAACCTTAACCTTTACCCTAACCATAACTTTAACACAGAAGAGGGTTTCTTTTTAACCATGCAAGTTTGACAAATATGCAATAAAGATTTGACCACATACCTAATAACCAGGAAGATGCAATATATCACTGTGTAGAGACAGCAATGTGGCAGACTATTTTATTAATTGTATTATTTCTTTAACAACTGGCTCAACCATGGACAATTAAAGATGGCAAGTCATGCCAAAATGTCATGTAACTTTTCCAGATAAACAAGTAATTATCTATACAATTCAAATTCTTTACTGTGAACAATCTTGCTCCCAGATTCATTCTCCTGGCTGCAAAGACGCAGCTGTACCTACAGACAGAGACCACAGTGCATGTGATTGTGGGGGTTGTAGTTCCCTCAGCTAGTGATGGTGTAGGGGGGCTAGTCTTCAGGTCTGTGAGGGTTGTAGTTCACTCAGCTAGTGATGCTGTGGGGGCTATATACATGCATATAGAATCACATGTTCACTACCAAATACCTATTATGTAAATGAACACATGCAAACATCTTCTGACCACTACTAATGTTACTGATTGTCTGATCCTCTGATGTAGGTGTTACAAAACTCCTTTACAAACTAGTCAGTCATTGGCTGACAAGCCACATATAGGACATAAACTATTCCAACTCTCCTCTGTCCATAAGCTTTATTTGTAATGATTTTGAGTTTTGCTGGACCCAAGCGCGGACACGAAGTGTAAAGAAAAAGCTTTTAATAACGGAACAAAAACAAGAAAACTACAAGAAACAGGCAGGCAGGCAACACAGACTGGTGGTAGGGACGGACATGAACCAAGCTGCAAACACAATGACTGACAAAGGGCAAACAGAAGGGAGCCAACTATATAGGGAGCTAACGAGAACTAAACAACAAACAGGTGAAATCAATCAGGACAGGCACAGGTTGTGGGTAAGGACACAAACAAACCAAACATAACAGGGCTACATTCAAAACCAAAGCCAAACCAAAACAGAACAGAACAGAACGTCATATTATTATATAAGGTTCAATGGTCAGACATCCCTCAACATTTATTTGGTTGTTAATATGTTAATAATGGGGTGCTTGTAGTATTCTTTGAAAATTGGATGGTATTGAACGTTCATGGTTTTATCTGCGGTGACCGCAAAAGCATTTTCCATTGACATCAAGTTGGTGTTGAAGGTGTGACTTTGATATTAAACCCTCCCCTACATGTCACAACACGTGTTTCAGAGCAAAGGCTCAAAACTTTCCATTCGCTGCTATTCTGCCCTTTAATGGTAAAGTAGATGTAGTCACCATCACGGAAATACGCACCAAAGACCAAGTGACTCTCAGACACCGAAGACCCTGGTACTATTTAACACCATCAGTTCACCAGATGGACATGTTGTGTGCTGCTCTCATCTCACTCTTGTGTGAGTTCACGTGTTTCAACATCACTCTCCACTGTGACTGCAGGTCATCCCATGGAGTATCCATCACATGGTTTAAGAAGTGCTCTAATGAGTACCAACCTATCCTGGGAAATTACATTCATGGCATTTTTAGATATCTCGTGACCAATTTTAATTTCCAAAGCCCTTTTCCTCGGTTTACTTTGTTGTGGAACCCCTCTAACAACACCTATGATCTACTAATTGAGAACATCACTGAATCTGACCTGGGACTCTACTACTGTGGGACTAATGTGACTAAGGTGGTGGATGTGGGAGGGAAAGGAGTTTTTAAACAGAGGAATTTCTACCACTTTGGAAACATCACCAACAGACTTTCGTTTGGTGAGATTTTTTTTTTCAAAAAGGTTTTGTTTTAGCATGTCTGTATCTCTGGTTTTGGTTTAGCATGTCTGTATCTCTGGTTTTGTTTTAGCATGTCTGTATCTCTGGTTTTGGTTTAGCATATCTGTATCTCTGGTTTTGTTTTAGCATGTCTGTATCTCTGGTTTTGGTTTAGCATGTCTGTATCTCTGGTTTTGTTTTAGCATGTCTGTATCTCTGGTTTTGGTTTAGCATGTCTGTATCTCTGGTTTTGGTTTAGCATGTCTGTATCTCTGGTTTTGGTTTAGCATGACACGTCTGGGGTGCCCATTAGCTCTGTTGGTTAATTCTAATGGCTGGGTTTTGCATTTATATGTTTGTAACTCTGAATAAAAGCATCTGCTAAATTACTTTTAATTTAGCAGATTTATTAAATGACAGGAGTCAAGTGTTTGAAGGTGCTTCCGTATGTTTCCGAAATGTCAATATAATATTTTTTGCCAAAGTGAGACCAAATTGTCATTGGGGCCTTATTAAGCCATGTTACAGGTCTGGGTCTATTGGAACCTCTTGGACTACAGAGAGGGTCCCAAAACAAAGAACAGAGGACAAAGATGTGAAGCCCTCTGAAGCATGACACCTGTGAGAGATGTCAGGAATATGTCATGGTGTTTAATGTTGGAGCAGTGTAGTCTATGTAAAGATGTTACATTGAGACCTTGCCTAGAGTTGATTGAGCGTGTATGAATGATCTCCAGACTTTCTTCCCAGTTTCAGAGCCCAGATCCTCCTCTCACTATGAAAGATTCTGTGGAGGTGGTTTGACTGTCTGAAATGTGTCGTGTAGATGAGGTATTAATGTCAGGCACAATTTCAAACTTCTATTAAAAGGAGAAGGTCTGGAATGTTGTAATACAGGAAGGTGTTAACAGACATAATATCTGATCTGCAAACAAAGAAATCATTTCTTGGGAGGTTTTAACTTTCCTCGGTTGACCAAATGAGGCACCAGAACCCTCCCATCCTTTATTGAGTGGGTCCCCAACTCTCGCCAGTGTTTAAAAACAGACTCCAGAACAGAAGGAAGAATTCCTCACTATTGGAAGTAGGACTGACAGTGGTCTAAGATCAAAAATGTTCCTTGATTTGCTTTCAAATGTGGATTGTAACATAAATGATGGGGTTATGTCACTCAGACATTGAAGACCCTGGTACTCTTTGACACCATCAGATCACCAGATTGACAGGTGGTGTGTTGCTCTCATCCCACTCTTATGTTCATGTGTTTATCTTAAGGTCTAATAGCTGCTTGATAGCTTGTTGTATTTATTGTGGTTTTGTGGTTGACTAGATTTATTTAATTAGATATTATAGTGACTGTGATATTTAACATGTTTTAGCATGCATAGAAGTTTCTGATGAAGCAAGAGTTCTTGTTAAAACTGTTCATTCCTCTGTTACCTGTAGGTGCTGTTTCCTCCAGACAGGATGGGATCTCTGGATCAGAGGTGGAGCTGATAATCAGACCAGGAGACAACATCACTCTCCACTGCGACCGCAGAATATTCCCTGGTGTATCCATCATATGGTTTAGGAACTGCTCTCATGAGCACCAACCTACCCTGGTTATTAACACGTACTGGTATTTAGAAGGATCTACAAACATTGACCATATTCAGAAAAGGGTTCCTGGTATTAGACCACTGTGGAACCACTGTAACCATACCTTTGATCTACTGATCAAGAACATCACTGAATCTGACCTAGGAATCTACTACTGTGGGACTGAGGAGACTAAGTTGGTGAATGAGGGAGGCAAAGGAGTTATTAAAGAGGTCTACCACTTTGGAAACGTAACCAACAGACTTTCATTTGGTGAGAACAATTTCAGGTCTTCAAGCCATGTTTTGTGTCTTAATCTTCCGTGTTGGTTTATTTTTTAAAGTATTCCTGTGTGTTCTGTCCAGACATCAATCCAACCAAACTAACATGTAGCTCAATTAGCCTGTGATAGACTTCCTCCGTGACAGTGTGCTATCCTTGCCAAATACTTTAATATTCTGAGATGTCAAACATTGAGAGGTTTATTAACATTGAGGTTGTATTTCCTTGCATTGTATCCCAGAGGTCATCTCAGAGGTCATATCTACTGTTCCCTCCTCCCCTCCTGAAGACTGTGGTCTGTGTTGGATTCTGCTGTTCAGTCTGTGTCCTGTGTCTGTTCTCCTCTCTTCTCTCCTCTCCTCCTTCTGTGTCTACTACTACTGCAGAAAAACAGGTACACCTCTTACATTACTAACAACCATTATGTAAACTATTTGATCCAGAAAAATTTTACACACAACTCATTCTATTTTGTCAAACTTTTGGAGGCACCTTCATGAATAACATTTTTTTTTCATCGGAAAACAGATGTTTCAGCTAGTCATTGTGACAGTTCGTTGATAATGTCATATTTTCGGGGGTTTTAGTACAATATCGAGCTCTTTCTCTTCCCGGTTTAAAAACTGCCATTGATATTTCGACGTAGAAGCCCCCAAAAGAGGCATTTCATACGTCACTCAAGGGAGGGGTCCTGGAGCCGGTGCCAACCGTTCTAATAGATACGGCACCGGGCCGACTCGGCCATCTGTTGAACCGGGAGATTCTGGTGGGGAGAAGTTCACAACCTCATAATGACCGTTAAGTCTCAAAAGTGTCATTTGATTGCAGGGACTCGTTATCATTCTCCATATTCTAGCCCAGTCAGAGAAACAAGCTAGACACTGATTGAGATTATAGCCACAGAAATAGGGTGTATTCCTGAAGTGCAAGTTGAAAAATTTGTACCCACCCCCAACATGACCATATATTCGAGAAAAAAAAGTTTTTAATTTTTTTTGGGAGGGCGATAGAATTTATTTTAAATGTTTGGAGGGGTGTGCCACAACTGAAATTGAGGGTGAGAGTTACTATTTTAGAAACATTAAACGTCCTGTAATGTCTAACCTTTTGTTTTAAAATACACTAATTCATTATGCAGTGTTATTTTTGTTAATGTAATCAAAAACATTTTGTAATTATTTAAAACTGTGTAGTTAAGTTATTGTTAATGTCCTGCTCTACTCTGCAGCTCCAAATGAGACTCAGGTTCCTCTGAACAGGATGTCCACCAGGGGAAATGAGAGCAGAGAGAAGGTACTCTGTCCGTACCAGAAAGGGTGTTGAAGTTATTATTCTAAATTAAATGCAAATTTAAAACAGAAAATAATTACATTGCATATGTATTCAGCCCCAACTCTAGTCCTGGACTTAAAGACAACATAAAAGGAAAACCTTAAAGGGAAATTTTTTATAAAGGGAATTTATTTTCAGTCCTGGACTTGATTTGATCTCTGTGAGGGAAACTGGTCCATTGTCTTAGGGTTATTCTTAAACCCCTCCTCACCTGTCTTCCTTTAGGATGAAGGAGACATCTGTTATGCCTTGGTGGATATCCGTCAAGGACAGAAGAGACCAAAGAAGACAAAGAGGACCCAGAATATTGACTTCAGTACCTACTCAGACATCAATACCAGCAGAGTGTGACCTACAGTTCTGGGGAACGTTACTTTTACAAGTAGCTAATTACAGTTATTAGTTACAGTTCCTATAAAGAAACCAGTTGCGTTACTTAGTTACTTGCTGTAGAAAGTAAGGCGTTTCGTTACTTAGTTTTTGATTACTATTTTCACATGTGGGTCACTTTTAAGGTGTTATCCTATTATTACATAGTCATACTCCCTCCCTCCCTCCCTCACTGACTCACTCGCTCACTCACTCACTCACTCGCTCGCTCGCTCGCTCGCTCACTCACTCACTCACTCACTCACTCACTCACTCACTCAATAAGAGACATTCCCTCTTCTTGGCCGGCTCCGCAAACAGAACGCGATCCAGCAAAAAGACATTTGGCACACTGCAATTTGAAATCTCTTTGCCATAATGTGCACAATCCATTAATGTTTGATGACTTTATTCAGAGATGAAAAAAAATCTTTTTTTAAATGATTCAGAATAATCGCATTCATAAAAAGAACATGTATTTTGATGTTAATTTGCGATTAACTTTGGTTGTCCAACAGGCAAGAGATTCCAGCAAAACATAACAGCAACCCCAGTGATTGGTTATAGGAGGGTCATAATGATGTAGTCGAAGTGGTAAAGTGCTATTAAATTACTCGTTACCGATAAAATGTAGTCTGACTAGTACTTTGTAACGCGTTACCCCTACCAGCCATCAATACCAGCCGTGTAACATATACTAGCCATCAGTGTAATGGTAGATTGGAAATTAGAGTCAAATTAAGTTGTTTCAACTTTCAGATAATATGGTCATAAAGCACTTCTTTACGTATTAAATTTACTTTAAATTGACAAATATTTACCTTAATATATACATAATATTATTTAAATGTTTCATGTCATTAAAAAAAATGTGTAACCTTTACAAAGTATTAACGAAATATAATTATTTCTCCGTAAATTATTATTATAAAAAAACTGCAAAGACAGTGACGCTTTTCTTTTCTTGGCTTTTTGGGATTTGTGTACATGCTGTACATCTCCAGAACAAAATAAGAGACCACTGCACATTTTCTTTCCTTTCCAAAAAAGTTTTAAAGTTAAGATTTGACTGAGGAACAGAAGCGTTCAATTTGCTGTGGTCTCTTAATTTTAACCCTTCTAAACAAATCTTGGAGGGGGGGGCAGGCCAGGACAATGGAATAAATCAAATGTACAGGAAACATTTTCTGTCAAAGTGAAAATTCACAATTAGGGAAAATACATTTTAATATCATACATTCTATATGATTCATATCAGTCATGTTGAGTAGCTGCAATCACCCTTTTTGCAACATCTATGTCCAGATGAAATGCAGACTGTTGCTGTGTACTTCCTGGAATCACCATTCCTACTGTGCACCACTAATGTCCCAGAATGACAACATTCTTTCACTTGTCTTGCATCAGAGGCAGCACATATCTACGGTGTCCTGGTTAAAAACGGATGCATTGTTACCGTAGCTCTTCAACAACCAAAACTTAACCCTGATGCCCCTGAGCAAAAATGAGTTAACATCTTAGATGTTCTTCCACCATCGTTCACCATGTTGCAGATGGATTTATAACCATCTCCGGGGTTGAACTCAGGCTGTTATGGTACACGTGGTCAAATCGAACTATCCTGGGTTACATGAAAGTGTTGGAGCCAAAGGGTATTCTTAGTTGTTACGTAGAGGGACAAGGAAGGTTAGTTTGTTAGTTCAATATACAGTGGATATAAAAAGTCTACACACCCCTGTTTAAATGCTAGGTTCTTGTGATGTAAAAGAATGAGACAAAGATAAATCATGTCAGAATTTTTCCACCTTTAATGTGACCTATAACGTGAACAATTCAATTGAAAAACAAACTGAAATCTTTGAGGGGGAAAAATAAAAAGTAAAAAACTCACAATAACCTGGTTGCATAAGCGTGCACACCCTTAAACTAATACTATGTTGAAGCACCTTTTGATTTTATTACAGCACTCAGTCTTTTTGGGTAAGAGTCTATTAGCATGGCACATCTTGATGTGGCAATATTTGCCCACTCTTCCTTGCAAAAGAGCTCCAAATCTGTCAGATTGCGCGGACATCTCCTGTGCACAGCCCTCTTCAGATCACCCCACAGATGTTCAATTGGATTCAGGTCTGGGCTCTGGCTGGGTCCTTCCAAATTGTTAATCTTGTTCGGGTGAAGCCATGCTTTTGTGGATTTGGATGTGTGTTTGGGTTGTTGTCGTGCTGAAAGGTGAACTTCCTCTTCATCTTCAGCTTTCAAACGGACGCCTGAAGGTTTTGTGCCAAAATTGCCTGGTATTTGGAACTGTTCATAATTCCCTCCACCCTGACTAAGGCCCCGGTTCCAGCTGAAGAAAAACAGCCCCAAAGTGTGATGCTGCCACCACCATTCTTCACTGTGGGTATGGTGATCTTTGGATGATGTGCAGTGTTGTTTTTGTGCCAAACATACCTTTTGGAATTATGGCCAAAAAGTTCAACCTTGGTTTCATCAGACCATAACACATTTTCCCATGTGCTTTTGGGGGACTTGATGTTTGTTTTTGCAAACTTCAGCCGGGCTTGGATGTTTTTCTTTGTAAGAAAAGGCTTCCGTCTTGCCACCCTACCCCATAGCC
>JACXGI010019100.1:0-12452 GCA_016801175.1 Esox masquinongy
TTTAAAGGCCTTTGCAGGTGTTTTGAGTTAATTAGCTGATTAGAGTGTGGCACCAGGTGTCTTCAATATTGAACCTTTTCACAATATTCTAATTTTCTGAGATACTGAATTTGGGGTTTTCATTAGTTGTCAGTTATAATCATCAAAATTAAAAGGAATAAACACTTGAAATATATCAGTCTGTGTGGAATTAATGTATGCATTATACAGGTTTCACTTTTTGAATTGAATTACTGAAATAAATCAAATTTTGATGATATTCTAATTATATGACCAGCACCTGCATACCAGAGACAATACCGGAAGCCAGACAGTCAACATAGAGACTTGTATTCACTATTTATTTATCTGGGTGGGGCAACTCTGGCTTGCTTATTGGCCCTGCCCCGCAGAGGAGTGTGGTGCCCCATGAGTGGGATATCTCACTGTCAAAAACAATAATGGTCAGGCCAGTGGGAATAGGCAGACTACAGTCCCCTCCCGCTGTCATCCCTAAACCGCCATAGAAAAAACACCTTGCCAGTGCAGTGACCCTGCGTGTTTCCAAAAATGATGGGAGCGTGTCTCTAAGTTGGATATCTTTCGGTGCTGTCTCTGCTCATACAGCAGCTCTAGCACATTGCTTCATCTGAACATCAGTGCACAGGCAGCGATCATATTAGCAATGCCCCTGGGCAAGTCTCTAATAAACCAACATCACTAGTCCACTAAGTGCTGTCTGTCTGGACGAGTGAGCAAACCTAGCCTGGCAGCACCGGTACTACTTAGCACTTGAAGCCATGCTGAACCCACTCACCCATTTCTCTCAACTTCCTGTAACAGGGAAGGCATAATGTTATACGAAGCAGATTTTTATGGCAAAAAATCGAGAAAAGCAGCAGTAAACACTCTAATATTACGCCATATTCAGATAGTATTCCCTCCACAATCTGGCTATTGAGATAATATAAGGTCCATATTACTTTCATGGACTCCCGCCCAGGCTAGTATTGAGGCTTTTCCAAAATATTGCCTCCAAAAGGTTTGAGGCCATACTGGTTTTCACACAAACAGGCTTGCAGGCCAGCCAAGGTCAGAGGCGGAAGGTCTTGGCCTGAGGATTTGACTTCATCAATTAGCTTGACTGTAATCAACTCAAACCGTGAATAAAGTCTTTGCATTCAGACTTGCCTTTCAATCACGCCACCACCATTTGATATTCGAGGTGAATTGGTGTGCACTTTTATACAAAATACATGTAACTCCTGACATCATTCCAAGCAATCAAATTCAATCAAATTTATTTTATAAAGCCCTTTTTACATGAGCAGTTGCCACAAAGTGCTTTTACAAATACCCAGCCTGAAACCCCAAAGAGCAAGCAACAAGAGAGTTGATGCACAGTGGCTAGGAAAAACTCCCTAGTTGGATCAAAACATAGGAAGAAGCCTTGAGAGGAACCAGACTATCTGTGGTGGCCAGTCCTCTTCTGGCCCTGCTGATTTATCTTACAGGTATGCCTATAAGTTAATGGTAGTTTACCACATGCTGTGTACATTGTCAAAATTGGACTGGCTTTATTATGCTGTGATGTTTAGTAAATGAACATCTAAAACAACCTCAATGAAATAAAATCCAACTACTGCCAAGCAAATACGGTCAACAGAGCGCTGTCCACTCACGTGGTGCTGAAACGGCCTCAGGCAGCATTGGAGTGGCTGAACGAATGAGTTTGGTCACGGTGGTACATTAACTCATTTCATGACACCTTAGTGATCTGACATATTTTTCTTACTCCCCCTTGAAGAATTTTGTAAATGTCAACTAGATTTAGCAAAGAGCTGCCGAATCCTAGCCTACATAAAACAATGAAACATTTAGCGGTAAGGTTAGTTCAAGTAGCCTACTGTTGTGAATACCAAGCGCAAATAAAAATATCGCAAACTGGGTTCTTATAACACCTAATGACACCTTAAGCTACGCCCGTCCTAATCAAGTAATCAGCCGTCGAAGACCAAATCGCAATTTCACAGAGCAACGACAGAGGACTTAAAAAATGACAGCTGCGCACTCACAACAAAAGGTAATTTCCTATGCAGGCCCTTCCATTTATTTGATTTCATCCTCACGCCCATCAGAACAGTGTAATTATCGGCCGCCCATTTTCTTCTCCCGTGGGAGGTTTTTCCCCATCCCTTTCACTGCTCAGCTGTCAGTCCCCTGTTTTCCCTGGTGCCTTGCGGTCCATAACATTATCTCTCGCCACACCTTCAACAGTGACGAGCTCGAGCAGAGGGAGCGGTTGAGTGACTGTCTAGCATACCTCATTGCTAGCTAACGCTTATCGGCTAAAGAAGCTAAACAAACAAACAAACAAAAACTCACACAAGCTCTCCAGAGTACGAAACTGCACAATTAGCTCTTGCATAAATTGTTACACTGTGATTGAGTGGGAGGACATATTTTGTAACACTTCGATTTAAAATTGAGCATTTTCCTAAGATACACAGGCTTTTTAATTTCTAACAATTTCAACTGAAGGTCTCATGATTGTTTTTGGTATTTTTTTTATTCAACTTATTTTACTATGTAGGCTAATTAATTTACGAACCAATTCTCATTTTCATGAAAAGCTTGTCAAATTGCACAGTTGCAAGATAACAGAAAAACACAGAACAACCTACTTAACAAATATAAATACGTATAAAAGGGAAACAAACAAAATCATCAAATTACCATGTACAAAATTAACTATATTCAGCATGACATGTAAAGATTGATTTCATGCTAAGCAGGGGCTTTCATCAGATAGCAGCTCAGTAGTTTGATCTTAAAGGAGTGACGTGTAAAGTGTAGAGCTAAAGAGTTTTGCAATTAGTTTCAGTCACTAGCGACAGCTAACTGAAATTAATAAGGGTCAAAGGAAGTGTGGGTTTTAAGAGTGACCACTGTGAGTGTGAGAACTGCCAGAGAGAGGATTGCTATATAGGAATAGCCTAGCTGATGTTGCACAGCACTCAAGAGAGCTTTTGTAAATCTACGCCTGCATGTTTGAAATCAGCAACTATAATGCAACCATGATGATACCTCAAAAATCACATTAATTGGGTGCCTGGCAAGGTACGGTCTCAACTTCTGCACCTGTGCGCAAGCCAACCGCACTTCATGAGCGTGCGCGTCAGCGCTTGACTGCAATTCGGGCAACTGGGGTATTACAGCTTATGATCACATTTGTTTATCCAGGGAGAGAGCACCATTCACAACAATTGCAGAAAGGTTTGTATTAATTATTCCACTGGCCTCGCCTTGAATGGGAGGACTAGGTTGACATATTGTGCCGCTGTAGAAAACCACAACACAAATTAAAACAAAGTATTCTTTTTGGGGAAGCTTTTGCTATGAATTATGAATACATATTTAAAAGTGGGACTGAGCTGTCCGTTCCCGAGCAAATAGACTTCTTAAAATAATGTTAATACATCTGGATCATAAAACAGATTAAAATACAATAATTGTTAAAAGGAGCAGAACCTTTCAAGGGGGGGTATATAGCGCGTTTACAATAACGTTTCATATGTTATATAAGTGAAGACGCATTTAGTTCCATACTGTGCCATCTTTTCACTAACCAATCGTGTCATATTTGTTGCAAGATTGTATGCATTTTTATATAGCCTACCGAGTCACAAAAATAAAAGTTAGGACCTTTGTAAGGAACTAGTTAGGTTGCCTAATGTAAAGAGAAAAACATTTCCCAAGAAGTCATGGTCACGTATTTTTCAGTTCCATTTGTACGCTAGAGCCATTTGACAATTAATAGTCTAATGCAGAGTGGTTTCCTTAATGCAATGACAAATAACATCACCATTATGGGACAATGCATGGTTGGCAGTCGTTTCAAAAATAGAACTGACAGGCTACCGACTCTTAATTGTCTCACCTAAAATAAAATTAATAGCCTAATGCCACCCCGCACAATTATGAGAAACTGAGATTGCTGTAGATTGAGACCGCGATAGAGAACAAATCAGCATAAATTCGGATTTTAAAAGAGCCCATGTCTGGTATGGTTGTAGCCTGTGAGAGCAGGTGTTTGGGTGCGATGAATAGAGCGAAGACCGGGTGATTATCCCCTCCTCCACCAAGTGATGACGGCCAGACTGACTCTATCACCGGAGCGATGGTTTTGAGTCACTTTCTCCAGCAACAAAACGGTAACGGCATCACTGACGTAAAGCGTCCACCACAGAACCGAAGCACAGCAGAACAACGGGACTTGTACGGCTCTCAGAACGACGGGACTTGGACTTGGTCCCACATACATTCTGTGGACTGACACACAGAATGGAAATAGACAGCAAGCTGGACGGAGTGAGGATGTCGACGGTATATATCGCATTGATTCTTAGACTGTAATTTCTAACTGTGGGTGACAGCATCTCTCTGATTTTAAATTGAAATGCATTCGGTAAGGGGAGTTATGACAGGAGTTGCTGCAGGGTGCCGCATTGCCTGACCGCTTGATGGTATAATAGTGTAATGCTTTTGTGGTGGGCCTAATTGTAAGGTTTGAGTATTTTGGGTGGGGATGAATGATAACGGTTCTCTCACAATTGTGTGGTTAGGCGTCCAACATAGCCAGGTTGGATGAAATTTTTAGTTGACCATATGGATAGTCCCGTTTGGGAAGTGAGCAACAGTAGACTATTGCGATTTATTTTGAAAGCTACAAATGTCGACGTATGAAAAGAAACTTGGAAACCGAAGTCAGATGTTATATAGATACAGGTGGAAACATATGGTGCGGTCAAAAAAGTGAATACAGCCTATGTAGCACCTTCTATCATACTCCGGGGGACACTGGACACAATCTGGTATCACCATCGATGTTATGATCCTGATTGAAAAGATTCAATAGGCCTATACGTGACGCATTCATTGTTGGCGATTTTGGCTCATTCAACGGCAACATTTTACCTACCATTTAATATCGGCCGTGGTCTCTGAAGCAAGGACGATGACTCACTTACAAGCAGGCTTGTCCCCAGAGACCCTGGAGAAAGCCAAGGTGGAGTTAAAGGAGAATCCCGAGACTCTACATCAGGATATTCAGGAGGTGAGGGACATGATCATCACGCGCCCAGATATTGGATTTCTTAGGACAGACGACGCTTTCATCCTGCGCTTTCTCAGAGCGCGGAAATTTAACCATTTCGAGGCTTTTCGCCTCTTGGCCCAGTATTTTGAGTATCGTCAGCAAAATCTGGATATGTTTAAAAACCTCAAAGCAACTGACCATGGAATCAAGCAAGCTCTCAAAGATGGATTTCCGGGGGTGCTGACCAACTTGGACAGATATGGCAGGAAAATACTGATTCTCTTCGCTGCAAACTGGGACCAGAGCAGGTAATGCCCGTCTAATATTCGGGAGCTGTCCTTCAGAACTACCGTAACACAACTTTACAGCATGCAGGCTTGTATATATTTTACTCATCTATGGCATTAGCTTTGTTGTGGCCAATAGTCTCATGAACACAACCGAAACGAATGAACCCAACAAGTTGAACAGTTAAGCCAGTGGCAAGCCCTAGGCCTGTAGAAATTCTATCCAAGCCCAGGTTGTATTTGAATGTAAGTGCTGAATCATACACAGTCAAACTGAGTTTCACCGTACTTTATTGCAGCGTTTTAAGTTGGTGATTTTGACTATAAGCGTCCACATGTGATCTCCATAGTTTCAAATACGATTACATGAGTCACTTAAACCAGCCTTTTATAACAATATCCCCTCACATAATAGCAGGATGTGATGAACGCACAAAATGACACCAGGACTACCCATTAACTTAATCAATACCATGGCACTCACCCAAGTCTAGTTGTTTCGGCAATCTTGTACTGGTACTCTCCTGATTGAAAAGGGTAAATATTACATTCTTTTTACTGGCAAGGTCTACAGTAACAAGAATATGCTGGCTGATTTCCATTAAGATAATTTTCTACCTGGTATTACAGAAAAGCATGGCAAAATGGAAATTACTTAAAAACGTGATGCAATAATCACGTATGGACCACTTTAAAGAACTAATTGTCTCTCTTTCCTGTATTATACTGTATGTTAGTAATCTATTAAGGAACAGTCTCCTAATTCTTTGGCTTACCTCCATAGGTACACATTTGTGGACATACTGCGGGCTATTCTGTTGTCACTGGAATCCATGATAGAAGATCCAGAGCTTCAAGTAAATGGATTTGTTCTGATCATTGACTGGAGCAACTTCACATTCAAGCAAGCCTCCAAATTAACACCGAGTATGCTGAGACTGGCCATAGAAGGTCTGCAGGTAATGGACGTTTTTGTGATCCTTGTCTTTGGTGTTTGCATTGCTGTGTCCTGTGATATGACGTGTCTTGTATGTTCCATTTGTCACAACACATGAAGTTCAGCTACAAATGCAAAGACACATTTGGACAACACTCATTTGACTGTGCTCAGAGAGTTCTGATTGAATTTTAAATGCAAAGTCTGTGGTCTAGAGCATCCTTTGGGGATCTGGGTAACCTGAATATAAATATAATGTATAACAGCCTAAAAACCAAAGTCATAAAACATTCTTCGTCAACTTCCTTGCAAATGCAAATCCTTTTTTGCCCCAATCATAATTACATTTTTGAAAATATATTTAGCTGTGTATAATGTATTGGGAGTTTTCATGAAAGAGATTCATTGATTGAATATCAATGGAAGACCATGATGAGGCAGTTCCATGATCCACTGCCTCTCAAGACACAGATTAGACAGTGACTAATTGATCACTTCTGTTAGTGTCTCAACCGCTCAATGTGCCACTGCCTTGCAATAACACTGTTATCAACTTTTGAATGGAAAACAAAAGAAAACGCAGCAGAAAAGCATCATGTAATGGAATATGCCACAGAATGTGAGACTAAAACCCCCCAAACTCAAAATCATGTTCCTCTGTGCAGGGTCTAATCTGGCCTACAGTACATTCTATGCAGAACAGCTCTGCCACAGTAGGCACTTTATAAGGTAAACAGCAAGATTATTGGGTATGGTATCCCACTATTTATTTCCAGCTCAGACACATTGTGTGAGTTCAGTGTGTGACCCGTCTCCCCCCTCTCTTCTCATGGAGAGAAAAGCTTCACTTGTGTAATGAATAGTGGTGACTTCCTGTCTGGTATCCCACTTGACACTGAGCGGTGAGAGCAGCTTGGGGTGTTGTGGCCCTCTGGTGGGTTTTGTAACAACATTGAGGGGCTCATGTGCGCCAGTATACCTTAATGATTCACTATGCCTGTCATTAGGAGCTGTCACACTCAGGAAGCTTACAGAGGCACTTTCAAGACATCAGCATGCTATAATACCAGGGGAAAATGGATAGTTACAGATTGAGACATTTTGTTTTGCAAGAGTATATATGGGATCGTATCGTTGTGACATTGTCGATTATATTACAATAATATGGTCCCATATATAATATGGTTGTTGTCCTAGTTTGCAGTACCCTCACCAAAACTAATGTAGCTTCTTCTTATTGATCTTCTTGTTAAGGAATCAAATTGTTTTTTTAGTATTTTCTTTCTCCATGATAGCTCAAAACTGGTTTTGTCCCTCTCTTGCTTATCTGCCGCAGAAAACTGACAAACACTAATCACCCTAAAATCACATGTATCACTAAAAGTGCAATACATATGGAACTGAGAATACATGTGGTATCAACACCTTAGTAGAGCAGTAATCGGATGGTCAGATCGCTGAAGGAAATCTCAGCCCCGGTTGAGATCTTTGCCAATTGTTATTGTAAAAATGTTTTTCTTTTTTTTTAAATGATGTTGTCAATTACATGTAATAATAGCTAATGATTTAGTCATATTGCGTATTACTGTGTGTGTTTTTTTCCTCTGGATCTTGGTTCAGCTTGTTTATTGAAACCATGTCGGTATAATTGTTATTGCACGTGGGTGGTGTGTTCAGAATACCATCATGAATTTTAACACAACTGACAACCATGAAAACCATTTAACACCACCATTGGCAACATTTACTGGAAACAAGATTACACAAGATTGTTAACAGAACATTTTACTGAACAGAATGTTTTTGTTAACACAAAATCTGAACATTCCCCATAAGGATATATGAAATAGAATTTCTAAATGTACAGTAATGTAATATTTCCAAAACAGAGACCACACCTTCTAGTACCCATTTAATTAGTTATTGTCAAATGAAAACAAATAAATTAGGATTTTTTTAGAGTGGGTATTCTAAGAAAACAAATACCAAGGAAAACAAATGCTTGGAATGAGTAGAACACACCATGCCGGCCTAGGCTTTCTCTAAGCTATGCTTTTGTTATCTTAAAGCCTCTGTTGTTTCCTCTCACTCCCTCTCTCTATGTCTTAGCCATTGCCTTTTGTCCCTCTCAGTCTACAGAAATAACTAGTGTTCAGCAGCCAATCACAACAGACCAGTCTTCCCCATCCCACCCCACACTGAGTTTCCGTGGCAACCTGTCCAACCGCCATGCTATGTACTCTCCAGATGGGCTGTGATGCTAGATGAGAGAAACACACTTTTACCATTCGCCCTCATTGTGGGTGGTGATGTGTGCATTGTTTCTGTGGGTGTAGTGCAGAGGGGTGGATAGATTTATATAAACACACATACACACACACACACACACACACACATATATATATATGCATGTATATAGGTAAACATGAAAGGCCAAGTGTATTTAAAAACTTGATTTCCCTATTGTGGATATTTCCAGGCTGTAATGTCAAAATATTTATGTCTACTTCGTGTAAGAATTTTCTCCTGTTCAAGTAGAATGGAAGTTTCGGCCTACTTTGTGATATCTCAAAGTTGATTTGATTATAATGGACCAATGAATATTCATCAGTGTAAGAGGATGGGTTGTTGGTCATCAGCAAATCAGGGTTGTGTATGTAAATATCCCACACAACCAGACTGAGCATTTCAAAGGCAAATTGAGGATCAGCTAAATAAATGATGACCAAGTGAATTTAATTAATTCAACATACAGTGATTTATTCAGTAATTATAAATCACTATACAGTAATTATTTACAAATACAATTTCAAAAATGGCATGGTGATATAATTTTGCCTGTTTTTAGCTGTAGTCAGTCGCTCTCACGATTTGGCCTGTTTCTCGGTAATTATTTAACATGTTGAAAAGGTGCTAAAACATCTTAAAAGGTGAAGGCTTAAATCCTGTTGAGCCAGGCTCAATCAATCTGTTTTAATTATATATGAGGGTAACACATTTTGCCCTCATATATAATGCTCTTGTGCAACAAGACTTAATGGCTTAATCCTCATCACTATCAATAATGATAGCCGGAGATTGTCAGTGAAATAATTGGAACTATGAGAGGCTATTATTGTAGCTATCTTTAGAGCAAAGTTACTTGATTTTTAACACTGAACTCTGTTCCTATTTCACTGACATGTTCTTCCAAATGAATAGTCATACAAATTTTAACTTCTGTTTACTCAGAAATATGATTATTAGTTATCTTTTTGCAAGTGGCTAATATCATGCGTATGCCTGAGGACTGGGAAATTCTACTGTTATGAATAGCTACCACATTTATGGCTTTATGCTTGAGAATGAAAGTGCTGAATCACTTTGTGAGATATTTTGACCGTGAGGTTTATCTGGTGGAATTTTAGATTCACTTTAAGTAAGGTTTGTGTTTCGTATAGGCTTACCTGGCTTAGCACTTTGATAACCGGGTAACTCTTGTCAGGACAAGGTGACATTTGTCAATATATTTGCATCAATTCACTCTACAAAAACGTTAAATACAGGTGATATCAAGATATTAATATAAGTCATCTTGTCCTATAGATATTACGCAGTTATCAAAACGCCAAAGTGGTGTAAGCCTACACAAAACACAGACCTTATATGAAGTGGATCTAAAAATCCCCTATGAAAACAATCAATGGTGTAATAATGCAAAGTTTGGCTGCTTGGTTTTATAGGGATTCTGACTATCTCAGTCAATACAATGTGTTCTTCCTTCTCGATTTAAATGATGAAAAGGCAAGTTGGAAAACACTTACCAGAGCCTTATGGAATAATGAGCCATTTTATGAATAGTGTGCTCTGATAATCCATTGATTGCAACTATTATTATGCCTAACAACAGGATGGATAAATTGAACTTGACATGGTTCTGTATGCTTTTTGATAACACATTGAGCATGCTTTACTGTATTCACATCTTATTTATGAGTCCATACATGAACTAGATCCTATCACCTTTTCAATGTGTTTTTCTCTAAAGTGAAGGGACTCGAAAGTTGTAAAATATGAATTCCACACTCCGTCAGTCAAGTCTGACTTTGATCAAGGGCGAAACATCTTTATAATATTCCTAGATTTGCATCATTAACTCATTTTGAGTTATTCAGAAGAACAGAGTCTTTCCTTAATTAAAGGTCAGGAATTATGCATTGTTGTGATCAACACTGCAGTACACACGTGTAACAAGTCCAACTAAATTGTTCCGTCCATCTTGCTCTCTGACTGAGAATCTCCCATCTGGATGTTCAGCTCCACTGCCTCCCATCTCGCTGCCTCGTCAAGGAGACTCTTGTCTGACCGTTGAAACAACAATCAGACATGTCAGGGACAGAGTGACAGAAGAAAATAAATTGTTAGTCTGCATGCTTCAGATTCAAATTCAGTCTGGCACATTTTGTGTTGTTGTTCTTTCCTTCCGCTAAACTGTGCTTGTCTGGTCTGCAACAGGTTGTTAACTAGCCAATGAGGGGAGGTCCATCCCTCAGAAGTACTGCCATAACTAAATCAGGCTGGATCTGGCAGATGCAGATAAAATGTCTTATGTGGAGCCTTACACTATTGATGTGACCTATTGTTTGTGATAGTGGCTTCCTTCTATCCTTTCTCTGTTAACACAAATATATGCGTACATTTCTTCCTGAAAATACAGTCATATTCAATGTAGCTCCCATTAAAATGCCTTCTCTGAAGACTACTATAGAATGCTGTGGACCTGTGCTTATTATTGTTGTCTTTCAAACTAGTGCACATGGAGAGGCCTGATTCCAGTAAAGGGATATAACAAAGTAACATATTTACTTCAGGCTACGTTTTCTTTCTTTTTTTGAACTTCATTGAATGGGTATTTTCTTTTTTTCAGTTTCACCGCAGGATGAGTTCACTCATCCTTTATCGATGACTCCTGACAGCAGAAAATAATTTAGAGAACTCGTCAAGACGAACCTCTGAAAAAATGAATCCAGGAAAAGATGGGCTCATCAGCTAACATAAACGAATAGGAAAACATGAAAGCTGCATTCAGGAATTGTCCACAACAGTGGAAAATGCATAGATTGAAAATTCTAATCAGATCAGCAACTTTTCAATATTCAAGTCTTTATATTTTGAAGTTGCTCATCTCTTTGCTTTTCTTGAATATATTTTGCCATGGTTACAAATCAGACAACAAATTCATTCCAGACCATGAAGCTCACATTTTTTTGGGACAAATCATGACATATGTATACCATTAAGTCTTTTAAAAGAACGGTTTGTAAACTCCTCATTCTGTGATTTTGCTGGTATGATTTAATCTGTTTTTATGGAGGGGCGTTTGATGACTTGGTTTTACAGGCTTATTATTGCAGTCAATGAAGAAGGAACGGCTGTTTCTGCTTTGCCGGATGGACTGCCCTTGAACCTCTGCTCTAGTCATTTGCTTTTGTTGCTTGGGAAAGGTGATGTAACATCAGGCAACGCATAGATATCCACCAAAAAGACAAGGGTAACCGGAGGCTAGGCTGTGACATTACAGCCACCAAGGGAAGAAATCATTGATCTGTGTTTATTAAGTAATATGTCCATACATACGGTGGTGATGAGGGTGATACATGGCCTGGTGGTTTGAGCATCTGAACTGCCGAGGTGAAAAACTTTTCGTTCTGTCCTTGACAGTCAAGCCTAATTGCTTCTGTTAGTCACTCTGGATAAGAGTGTCTGCCTAATGACTGAAATGTGAAATGTAATAAATCATGGAAATTATCTTGCGATAAAAGAGTTTCGAATCCCATGCAAAATGGCTCGCGTACACCAGTGTACATCTGTTCGTGTTATAGCCTGCTGGCCCTGTTTGGACGTCAGCTGTGCTTTTTAGCTGCATAGTTAAGCTTCGCACTCTCTCAATCATGGACGATTTCCTCGACCAAATGAAACAGCAGCAGAACTAGCTTGTAGCCATGATAATTCAGTGAGGGAAGCACTAGCTGTAGCCTACAGATCAGTCTGCTTCCACCATCAACAACCAGGGGAGTGTTCTGCCTAGTCTTTCATGTATAATGCAAATGAGGTTTCATACTAGTCAAAACTGTCAGACAGATCACAGAGTATGTGTGTGTGTGTGTGTGTG
>JACXGI010019101.1:0-12477 GCA_016801175.1 Esox masquinongy
CTGCCACCACCATGCTTCACTGTGGGTATGGTGTTCTTTGGGTGATGTGCAGTGTTGTTTTTGTGCCAAACATACCTTTTGGAATTATGGCCAAAAAGTTCAACCTTGGTTTCATCAGACCATAACACATTTTCCCACGTGCTTTTGGGAGACTTGATGTTTGTTTTTGCAAACTTCAGCCGGGCTTGGATGTTTTTCTTTGCTAGAAAAGGCTTCCGTCTTGCCACCCTACCCCATAGCACATTCATATGAAGAATATGGGAGATTGTTGTCACATGTAGCACACAGCCAGTACTTGCTAAGAAATTCCTGCAGTTCCTTTAATGTTGCTGTAGGCCTCTTGGAAGCCTCCCTGACCAGCTTTCTTCTTGTCTTTTCATCAATTTTGGAGGGACGTCTAGTTCTTGGTAATGTCTCTGTTGTGCCATATTTTCTCCACTTGATGATGACTGTCTTCACGGTGTCCCATGGTATATCTAATGCTTTGGAAATTCTTTTGTACCCTTCTCCTGACTGAGATCTTTCAACAATGAAATCCCTCTGATGCTTTGGAAGCTCTCTGCAGACCATGGCTTTTGCTCTGAGATGCAACTAAGAAAATGTCAGGAATATCCTACTAGAACAGCTGAACTTTATTTGTGATTAATCAGAGTCACTTTAAATGATGGCAGGTGTGTAATGACTTCTATTTAACATGAGTTTGAATGTGATTGGTTAATTCTGAACACAGCCACATCCCCAGTTATAAAAGGGTGTCCATACGTATGCAACCAGGTTATTGTAAGATTTTTATTTTTCATGTTTCCCCCTCGAGGATTTCAGTTTGTTTTTCAATTGAATTGTTCACATTATAGGTCACATTAAAAGTGGAAAAATTTCTGACATGATTTATCTTTGTCTCATTCTTTTATATCACAAAAACCTGGTATTTTCACAGGGGTGTGTAGACTTTTTATATCCACTGTATGACGATACTTGAACAAAAACGAGCTGCATGGTCGAGTTGCCAGTAAGAAGCCTTTAGTGCGCCAATGCCTCAAAATAGCCTGGTTTCAATATGCCCGATAACACCTTGACACGCCTCACAGATTCTGGCACACTGTAATTTGGAGTGTGAGACCAAAATAGAGCTTCATGGTCATAACCATAAGCGCTATGTTTGGAGAGGGGTCAACAAGGCCTATAGTGAAAAGAATACCATTCCCACTGTGAAGCATGGTGGTGGCTCACTAATGTTTTGGGGGGGGGGGGGGTGAGCTCTAAAGGCATGGGGAATCTTGTGAAAACTGATGGCAAGATGAATGCAGCATGTTATCAGAAAATCCTGGCAGACAATTTGCATTCTTCTGCATGAAAGCTGCGCATGGGACGCTATTGGACTTTCCAGCATGACAATGACCCTAAGAACAAGGCCAAGTTGACCCTCCAGTGGTTACAGCAGAAAAAGGTGAAGGTTCTGGAGTGGCCATCACAGTCTCCTGACCTTAATATCATCGAGCCACTATGGGGAGATCTCAAACGTGCGATTCATGCAAGATGACCAAAGACTGACCTGGAGGCATTTTGCCTAGATGAATGGGCAGCTATGCCACGTGCAAGAATTCAGGGCCTCATAGACAACTATTACAAAAGGCTGCACACTGTCATTGATCCTAAAGGGGGAAATACACAATATTAAGAACTAAGGGTATGCAGACTTTTGAACAGGGGTCAGTTCATTCTTTTCTTTGTTGCCATGTTTTCTTTTATGATTGTGCCATTCTGTTATGACCTACAGTTGAATGTGAATCCCCTAAGAAATAAAAGACGTGTTTTGCCTGCTCACTCATGTTTTCTTTACAAGTGGTACATACATGTCCAATTCTCCAAGGGTATGCAAACTTCTGAGCACAACTGGAACTATTGTAACAGAAGATGCAAATGTTTCGGTAGTGTAGTTTGAGGAAGGAACAGCCAAAACATGAATATGACTTTTTGTTACATGTCACGGTACGGTGAGGATCAGTGCCACCGTCCCGTACACCTCCAGTTCCCGTCACTCCACAAACACATCCTGGACTTGTTTCATGTCACATGTCTTCAACTATTCACACCAGGTCCCAATCATCTCATTAGTATGTGTTTAAATGTTCCCCCTCTGCTCCCCACATTTGTCGATCATTGTTGTTGCTGTCTGCATGTTACATGTAACTGGTGAGTGTTTTCGGTTTGCTGTTCAACTATCAGCCCTTTATTTTCATTACGTTTGTTTTTGTATGCTTGGTGTTTGTGTTTTCATTAAAAACCCCTGCATCGAGTGAGATCCGCCTGCGCCTGGTTCCTCCACTACCACTCCCGTTACATTACACAGCAGAATCTCTACCGGTATGAGTCTTCTGTGGCTTGTAAAACGCAGGAGAAATGAATTAACATTGTAATAAAGGTCAGCAGAATGTGTGTGTAAAATGGTTTGGGTCTACTGTCCTTTATATTATCATTTGTTGGTACAATTTGAGGGCTTACTTTTCTGCCAACCCAAATTTCTACAGGCCCACCTATCAATGCATTTCTGACAACACCTCTGGTTCTAATATGAAATAAAACTTTAAGCTGAAGGAGATCATAGGCTAAGGGAAGATGGCTCCACCATTGAGGTGCCAGGACAGAGAAGAGTTTTGGCTGCATGGATCAGAAATGTATAAACATGTAAACAATGTAAAAACAATCATAAATATTTTTTGTTATGGCTTTACAAACATATTAATCACCAGGCAACTCGGTGCCACTGAAATGTTTATTTAGACTACCATATTTCCTCTTTGGCCATAGGGGAGGTAATTTAGACAATCTATTAGTTGTAATCAAGATATCTATTGGTTTCAGATAGCGATATTTATACAGCCCAATTACACAGCACAACCAATATAGTATATGTTTTTCTGACAAATCAGTTATTTCGCCAATAATTCGCTAAAGAACAGAATCAAGTGTGTGCAGCTGGCCCCAAAAATAAGATATAAATAAGCAGTACCATGACACCTCCCAAATTTTACCACTGTCTGTACGTCATGTACCAGGCAAACCTATTATGTTACTGACTTTGGGGGGTAAAGAGATATAGTTATACAGCATAACAATTCCCCATCTAATTCATAGATGCAGTAACGAGGTCCATGAAATGCACCCTGTGGGGGATAGAAGAAGGACGTTGTCATTGGCAAATGATCAAAAACAAAGTTGGTATTCATCAATCCCTCATTATTTATTACAATGGCCCCACAACTGGATTACTGAAGTCCAATGTTGATATATTTGTGTGTTTTCGCTGAAGAAGATTTAGAAATGTTTTTTTTTCAGTTTGAAAGTAAAAATAAAATACATTTTTAGCTTTAATACTAATGGTGTGTGACAATTCCATGAACAAACATTATTTTGAGGATCAAGTTTCAAGGTTTATTTGTCAAATGCACCAAACAACACAGCGTCATCCTGCATAATGAGATTCTTTGTGACATGGCATCTGAAAACTACGTACCGTTAAGAAGAAGAATACATAAGCAAAAATATAGCCAGACAAAAATATTAAGCAACATTATACATGACACTGTACACTACCAGCAGTTTTAAAAAAAAAAAGAGTACTGTAAACAAGCAGCAATCTGGGTAGTATTGTTGGACATTATAGATATGCAAGTATGGCAGTAATATACATTATTATTATATTATAAGCTTATGAATGGTGGCAAAGCACACTACGACTACGTAGTGAGAATGAAGAAGAAAAAACTAAATAAACACACAGCAAAAATCATGCAAGAAGAAGAAGCAATAATATACATAACACTGCACATAGCAACAGTTTAAAGAGTACTGAAAACTAGCAGCAATATTGGTATTGGTAGTGGTATTGAAATGATAGATATGGCAAGTCTGGCAATAATATATATAACAATGTAAACTAGCAGCAATTTTTGAAAGAGTAGGATGGGGAGTATGAACAATATGGTAGAAGTATTGAGTATTGTAGATACATATGAGTGTAATATGCTTATGAATGGTACATGCAAAGGAATATTCTAATGCCCATAAAATGTACCTGAAGGACATCAGAGCATCTGCATGTTCGTGTGTGATCAGTATGATCATTAAACATTGTTGCTGGTTGAGAAGCCTTATGGCCTTATGGGGCTCCGATGCTCAGTGTCAGTTCAGAGGAGGTGAGGTTGCCCATTCTCACCACCTGGGGTCTGCCTGTCAGGAAGTCCAGGATCCAATTGCAAAGGGAGGTGTTAAGTCTCAAGGTCCTGAGCTTAGGAACAAGCTAGATGGGCACAAAAGTGTTGAATGCAGAGCTTTAGATCATATCTAATGATTCTAACAGTTGTTCAAACTTTCTAAATTAGTCTGGGGTTAACTACAGGGAAAGAGATATGGCTTTATTGATGCAATAAACAAAGAGCTTTTCAGCCTCTCTGATAGTGTTTTGATTACATTAATCACATTAATGACAATAATAACAACATTTAATTACATTAATGACAATAATAACAACAGACCAGCCAGGTCTGAGTTCCTGTGTAATTATACAAACACAAATTCTTGGTGTTTTCTCACAGTTTCCAATTTGAATGTTGGCTACTGTGGAAAAACAGAGCTGGCTGTGTGTATGCAAAAACCCAGCAATGTTATGAAAACACACTGTAACAATATTTACTCTTCAGATCAATTATGACACATAGGCCACATACAGACTCTCTCTCCCACACCTCTCTGTGCTACCACTCTCACATACGAGCTCTTTAAAGGCCAGAAAAACATTGCCAATTCTGCTCGGTCATGAGGTAATTACATTAAAAAAGTATGTTTCAAATGTAATGGTTTTTAAGCACTTTGCATTCTCACATCCAAGACAATATGCTCTTTTGGGTGTTCTTAGAAGATCACACTTAAAAGAACGGGGGAATGCTGGAGAAACGAGTACATAATTTGAAAATCAGCCATTGTCTATCTTGCATATACTCACACATAACCCACTCTACCTTTTAACCTCATGTCTTTGTGTAGCCTCACAGGGGAAAACCCTGCGCCATCCAAGTGTGTACTTAGCCTAGTAGTCCGTGGTTTAGTTATCAGGTTGTTAGCAAGCTAGCTAATTGTTATTACTAAAAGGTTGTGTTTAAGTTGGATACCATCCACCACTCCATGCAACAAAGTTTATGTTGTCCTAGACATTGCTTTTGTTAACATTACACTGTGAAAACCATTATTAGCTAAACTTCCATGGCAATGATGAGCCAACTATCGGCTTAACATAAGCAAGAATTTTCTAAATTATCCTGCATCTAGCAAGCTAAAGTAAATATTGATCTTCTAACCTCTGAAGCCAAAATGGAGAATTAAGTGAAACAAAGTCCAAATCCCCATCTCCACTGATGGCGTCTCTTTAAAATTTAATTTGAGCTAGCCATTCAGTCTTTCTGTCACTTGAGTTTGACTTTTGATGTGATGGTTGTGATTCCAAATTCAAACGGGTTGCATTTCAGGAACAGTACGTCAGAATTACACAGAGCGGAGGTTAGCTGATGACTGAATGATTACTTTATACTTTTTTATCAACAGAGTTCAAGTGCTGGTTGGAGGCACTTATTCTAATGCTACAGCCACAAAATGGCATTTATTTTGGCTAAAAAGTTTGTGAACCTTTAAGAATTGCCGACATACCTGCATAAATGGCTCCTAAAATACCCATAAAGTAATAACAATGAACACGGTGTGATTTAACAAAGAACACACACAGACGTGTACATTCACATGTCACAGTTGAACACACTGGTCACACTTAGACAGCATAGGCTAGACTAGTGTTGACTAGTGTTGAGAGCTAAAGGATCAAACCTGAGGTTCAGAGAGGAGATGGGAGAGGGTTCAGTGTTTCCCAACCGTTTCACTTACTGTGCCACCAACAGAATTTAGCTTTGCTCTGAAAACCCCCGGAGTACTCATGTTAATTTTACTAGTAGGCCTATGTTGTCATGAGTGTTCTCAAGTAACCCCTGTTGATAGGCCTAGTACCCCCAGGAGTCCTCGTACCCCTGGTTGGGAACCACTGATCTAAGGACAAGCTGTGTTATGGGATTGTGAGAGACTACGTCCTGTAATGATAGAACATGTAAAGAGCTACTGACAGCTCATGGAGAGGAAACCTTCAGTGCCTCAGGGGATGAATGTTACATGGGACATTACAGATGAGGGTTATCACTGGGCTGAAACAGAACCCTGTACACCAAACAGACCACCAGCAGGGTTAGCCTGCTCCTGTTCTAATATATGTATGAGTTATGTGTTATGTACCTATTGAATCCATGATGTGTACTGTAGGTTACACACTTAGTCTCAGTCTTGGGACATAAATTTGCACTGACAGAGAAATGTAAGAAACAGGCTTCGTTTTATTTAAATTATCACCAAATATCATGTTGCTATTATTTCTCTCTCTTCAGTATTTTCCGCTAGCATAGAAACTGCACATTTAAAAAATAAATTGTCTCAGAAAATGGCCTGCCCCTTTCAGTAATGTACCACATTACCATTATTCAGTAATGTATAGTAATGTATACACTAATCCTGACAGATCATTTCATGGTTTGCCAATGCATTGGCAGACTGTTTCTATTTTAGTTGTTAATTCAAGATCATAGCTTGAATAGATAAATTATTGATTTTATATTTAGCCCACTTAGCTATACACTCTTGTAAATTTAGCCAACTGGCTACTCATTCAAGTTAGCCTGTTGTGGAAGAAATAGTATAGAGACACAGACGATTACAAAGTACAGTTGAGTTATCTAATAGCTTCATATGCCGCATGGGAGAAAGACAGTTGCTAGCTGGGTTTCTCTTCTCAGTACTGGTTGAGACACGCCTTTATATTTGGAAGGACAAGAAATGAGATACATCTCATGGCAATCATGAACAGATGTTTCATCTTGGCAGACACAGTACTTTGATGACCCCCATAAAGACAAGAGGTTAACAGGTAAACACTTCTAGCCTATTCAAGTCATAAAGGTACCTAAGAAGAAAAGAACGCAACGGCCCCCCTAGCAACGACCCCCCAGCATCGGCCCCCTAGCAACGGCCCCCCTGGCATCGGCCCCCCTAGCAACGGCCCCCCTAGCACCGACCCACTACATCACCTTTTACCAGATTTCACTTACTAAACAAAAATAAGACCCTGTACTAATGCAAGAATGCAGTTCATAGTTTAAATGCAACCTTAGCACCTAGATACTATTACACAAGAAGTAAGTATAATGAAGTATAACGTAAATGTCTCTCACATTGTCCCAATAGCTTGGTAAATAAGCCAGAGCTGACAGACAATGTGGGAGAAGCAGAAGATGGAATATGTCGGCGATGCCGCTCCCGACCTCTCGTCATGCTGCACCACCCCAGACAAGAAGGGTGGAGACAGAGGACACACCAAAAACAAATGTTTGCACACATTCCTCCCAAATCGCCACCGAGAGCGATTTGTTGTTTTCTGAGTGGAGGGATGAGGTGTTTGACTATAACAGTTCAGATAGTTTTGAGGATGTTTTCATCAAGATATTTGAATTGCTTTGCGGTTATATGAACGGGCAGGACCACCATCAACTGCTACAGTATTGAAGTATGCAATGTATTGGTGGATGATGGAACATTGAAAACAGGTAGCCCTTCCTATGCCTGGACCATGATGCTAGAGCACAGGGTGCTGTTGAGATTCCTTCTTTCCGAAACGGTCCATATAAATCCTAATATCTGTGTTAGATGGACACATGCGCGTGAACGCACACACACACTCCATTTCTAAAACCTGGATAAAACTCTGCTAAGTGTAACTAATAAGAAGTGACCCACAGAGACCAGGCCCACACGTTGGGACCTCAGGGTCATGATGTAGCAACATGCTCTCTGTCAGCCGCTGAACATCACCATTGTTATTATCATCACTAATGACAGAGGTGTGTGTGGCTACATGGACAGACCTCTGACACTTCCTCTCGTCTTTTCCCTCACCTGCCTTCTCTGGTCAGGGGGATCTTGAATGTACATTCCCATGTGTTCATGTACAATGCATAATCCGACATGAGAAACAATCAGAAAAGTTTCAATGTTTTATCGGTCACATGCACATTATAGCAGATGTGTTCTCATGTCTTTTGTAACAGCTCTTAAATAATGCAGTCTGCTGTATGAATTAACTGTGACGTCTTACATCAAACAAGAAAGAGAATGTTTCACCCCTAAACTTTAGACTCAAATTATTAGACCTTGCATATCACAGGTTTCCAGTCATAGCAGAAGACAGTGACTGAAGTCTGAAAGATTGATATATTGATTTCCATGGGAGCAAGAATATGTACAATTGCCAGAGTCTTACCATGTTGGTATATTGAGAAGAAAATACATATTGGTATGTATTGTTTCCTTGACACTTCCAGATTTTACTTTTTGTCATTTCATTGCTTTCTTTGTATGGCGTTGTGTTGTACTGTGTTGTTTTGTATTGTGTGGTCATGTTGTATCTGAGTGATTTATATGTAGAACCAGACACATTTATCTGATATGAAGGCTAGGATTGAAGGTAGAAAGTAGAATGTATGAGATTAGGATGTACACAGTTAAAAGAAAGCAGTTCCTTCCCTGACACTCCCTTCCCTTCCAAAATCTCTTTACAGAATCACACC
The DNA here is from genome assembly GCA_016801175.1 of Esox masquinongy. Taxonomy (NCBI): domain Eukaryota; kingdom Metazoa; phylum Chordata; class Actinopteri; order Esociformes; family Esocidae; genus Esox; species Esox masquinongy. The sequence goes on from JACXGI010019101.1 coordinate 8,712, forward strand.
CGGTGAAACAAAGGTTGTGCGAGATGAAACAAAGGTTTCATCTCACACACGCAAATGTGTGTTTGTGTGTGTGAGATGAAACCTTAGTAGGTAGCTCCCTGGCTTCATCCAAATCACACCACCTCTGAGGCTGGTAGGCTCATTCTCTGAATACTGAGTGGCTGAAACAGTGCTAATGACACCGTATACCATAGGTCTGACAGAAAAATATTGTTTTTTTACTATTCTAATTGCATTTGTAACTGGTTTATAGTGGCAATAAGGTGTCTCAGGGTTTTGTGGTATCTGGTCAATATACCCTAGCTTAAGGCTGCATCCCGGAACATTGTGTTGCGTCAGACATTACTGCTCAATTATGAAGAATATCAAACAAACCCACTAACAGAAATGTGAAGATTGAGAGAAAAGCAATAAACTAAATGAATATTCATGAAGCCTCAAACAGTCTACATACACACACGTTTGCACTTGCATGCATCCTCACAGGACCCTGGCCATCTGCTCTCAACATAACTAGGGAACCTTTGCAGGATCTTTGGACTTGTATCAAGCAATAAACCACACACACACACACACACACAAACACACACACACACACACAAAGACACACATTTGTGTCATTGTGAGAAAATCAGAGAGGGGCAAAGAAAAGATCGTGGTGTCATTGACCTGACAGAGTTAATTTTTCTCCATCTGCCATTTATCCATTAAACTGTCTAAAACTCTGTTCATCGTTCTTTTGCTCCCCTCCATCCATCCATCACTTCTCTCCCTCCTCTTTCACCCTCCATCTCTCCTTTCTCTTTCCTATGCATCTCTCCCTCCTTCACTCCCTCTTCTCTCTGTCTCTCCCCACCTTCTCTCCCTCTTTTTCCCCCTCCTCCAACCTCCTTCTCTCCCCTCCTTCTCCCCCTCCATCTCTCCCTCATCTCTCCTCTCCAACTCTGCTTTTCTTCAACAATCTATCTCTCCATGGTGCTATTCTGTTAACTGGCAGCTTGCCTGAGAATCTTGCCCTCTTCCCCTTTACTTGTCTGTCAGCCAGGACTGTTGTACTCCCTCTCCCCTGGTCTGTGATCACCACAGGCTTCCTTTCCCAGCCCAGCTGCTTGCTCTTGCTTCTTCTCTCCTCTCCCATTCATTCTCTCTCACCCTCCCTGCTTTTTGTGCATGTCTATCTACTGCTCCTGCTTTTTCTTACAATAAAGGGAAGTGTCAGAGAAGAGTGTCAGTGTGTGTCAAAGAAGTGTGTCAGATTAGAGTTAGATGTGTCAGAGAAGAGTGTCAGAGAAGTGACTGAGAAGTGTGTCACAGAAGACTCAGATGTGTCGCTGTATCAGGGACTAGTGACAGAAGTGTCCGAGATGTGTGAAGAATAAAATAAACCAACAAATAAGGGCTTGTTTACATTTGAAGAGAAAGAATGTTCGATATGTCTTGGAAAATGTAGCGTAATTTAAACAAGCCCTGAGAGAGAAGGATTATAGAGGTAGCAATAAAAGACACAAGAAACAAAAAGCAGTGAAGAAAATAAAAGCAGGGAGGGATATGGAGAAATAATGAAGGGAACTAAGTTAAAGGAAATTAGACAGAATGGGGCAAAGAGACGCTTCACCCCACATAATCACATGCTCATGTACATTTTTCTATCCTTGTGGGGACTGGAAAATCAGAAAGCCATGTTCCCTAAACCCTAGGACCTAAACTTAACCCAAACCCTTACTCTAACCCTAACCTTAACTTCAATAATATAAGCTTTATGCCTAAACTTAACCTAGCCCTAACATCCAAACCTAAACTTAACCCATAATGCCTAAACTTAAAAGTCACACTAAATCTAACACTATCCCCAAATGTAGGTTTTAACCTAAACCTACCACCTATGCAGGTGGGGACCAGGCAAAAAACATTTTTTTTCCAGGTTTTACTATCTTTGTGGGCACATATAAAGATAGACCTGGATCACACACATACTTTTGATATGTGAAGAAGACAAAGGAAGAGCATGAGGCTAGAATAAATTATAGTAAACTATTTTTTCCTCCTCTTCTCCCAACTCCAATTTCTATCCATCTCTTCAGAAATTAAAACCACTGAGGGTCTGATAGAGAGCTCCTGATCTATTCATACACACGCCACACAAACAACACAACACACACACACACACACACACACACACACACACACAGTGTGGGGACTAAGTGTGTTTACACAGACAGCCTGGGAGCTGTTTACACTGGAGCTGGACAGGCACAGAGCAAGAATGTTGTGTGTGTGAGTGTGTGTGTGAGTGTGTGTGCGCACAAGCACACGTGTGAGAGAAAGTTTGTGATCCCGTCTGGATTTTCTGTATTTCAGCACAGTTTTAACCAAAAATGATCAGTTCAGTATAACAAGAAAAATATTTGTATGTGAATCTTAACATTGGTCCCAAACTCGCATGCAATGAATACATCAAGCTTGTAAAGATGTAAAACTGCAAGCCTGTTGGATTAATTTGCATTTTTTGGGGTTTAATAATGCCATGATTACTAAAATAAATTAAATGAATCATGATTATGATTAGTGAGAAAGTTACAGAGACTACAACAAAACATGGTGGAATGCTAAAATGCTCTCCCCATTAGCTACAAGTAACGGGGCGGTTACTGTAACCCAGATCCCCAGTACCAGTCCATAGTTTGGACACACCTACTCATTCAAGGGTATTTCTTTATTTGTATTATTTCCCACATTTTACTGCTCTCACTACTGGGGCAAAAAAAAGCTGGCTAGCGGATTCTGAGGCTCCAAAGAGACAGATGGGTTAACGGCAACAAACCGCTGTCAAGTATTTTAAATGAATCGCTCGTGTTGACGCATTCGCTTTGACAGCCGTTCATACTGTACAGTATGTATACACAGCATATTCCATTTTATGATTTACCAGGTTCAGTTGATCTATTTCTAGGGCAGATTAAGATGTGATTATGTTTTAGGTCAGATGTATGTAAAAAAAACTGAAAATGCCTGTAGATTTGACTGCCTGGTTCGCCCCCCTGTAGTAGATCATACAACATCTGGAGGGGAAAGGTTATGACAAACCAGGGAGACAGAAAAAGAGAGAGCAGAAAAGGGACAGAGAGGGAGAGGGAAAGGAAGAGAGACAATTCATGAAAGGGAGAGTGACAATTCATGAAAGGGAGAGTGACAATACACAATTCATGCAGAAGTTTCTGCTTGTGTCACTTGGCTCTTAACTCTCCGATGAGATTTAGAGCTGCGCCATCTAGATCTGTCAGATGGCAGGGAGGGACTCACACACCTGCATACACACACTCAAACACCCCCCCCCCCACACACACACACACAGGGAGATAAAGCAGGAGAGAAGGAGAAAGATGAGGAGAGGCATGCATCAAGTTTGAAAGGCAACAAATCAGGTTTGAGTCAGCTAAAGTCAATAACACAGTGGATTTCTATAGCACATCTCTACAGAGATAATCAAAGTTATTTACATATAAAGTGTGAGAACACCCCTCATTCACCACCAATGCTGAGCACCCAACTGGATCGCATACAGTGACCAGTTCCTGCCAGTATTCTCACTGCACATCAGCTATGAGGTGGAGAAGTATGGAGTGATATATGAATTAACAAGTAGAAGAATCATTCTGTGGCCGTGATCGGAATAGTGCCACACTGAGAATACACCAGGATGACAGCACCATGATGACTACACCAGGACAACTACACCAGTACGACTACACCAGGACAACTACACCAG
>JACXGI010019102.1:0-12540 GCA_016801175.1 Esox masquinongy
CCCCCCCCGTCCCCCCCCCCCTCGCGTAAGGCGAGTAGTTTACATTTCGGGCAAGTCTAATTTTAGAACCACTCGTCCGTCAACTTTTCAGCACCAATTTAGTTTTAATATGGGAGAAAAGGCAGGTGCCAGAACTGCTTTCTGTGTGTATGAACGCTTGAACATCCGAATTGCCGAGAAAATGTCTGATTAGAGTGGACGGTTGATTTACAAATAAATATTGTAGCCTACGTCTTATTTTGTGATGGCTACGGTAGGCACTTAGTCCTTCACATATGTGAAGTCAGCAATCCAATGTTTTGTTCACTGTAGTTCACTGTAGGGTTTTTTGTATGCACTATTAAAATAATATTACAAATAATTTTTTGCATTATATATTGCCTATTTACACTTGTGTGGATATTCTTGGCTTACTTTCAGTTTTAAAAATGTATAATATTTTGCACAGACTAACTTAACATGATTTATGGAAAACATTTGTTTTTTATTTTAGCCGTGCTAGTGGAAATGTTGGTATACTGGCCGGCTTGCTAGTGCCAAAAATCCTTAAGATCCACCTCTGGTCATATGACATTATATATATCAAAATTACCAAGAAAAGCTTAACATCATGAAACATATGGCCCTTGGTCTCAGAAACAGCCACAGGGAGTGGAGCAGGGGCAGGTCCCTAAACAATCAATCAATCAAATGTATTTATAAAGCCCTTTTTTACATCAGCAGTTGTCACAAAATGCTTTTTCAAAACATCATCATCATTTCCTGATTGTTTTACCGAGGATGTGAGACAAGGTGGGGTTAATTTCAAAATTCTTTGAGGCGCCCCTGAAGTAGCCACTGCTATACCCGACATTAGTTATTATAAATGAACGATGTTAAACCATCATTATCTAGCCTACCTTATTATTTATGGTTACCCCACTGTAATCAAATGAACGAACTGGATTATTTTATGAATAGTTTATATTATTTAGACTACTGTTCAAGCAAACAACTAGCTACATGAATGCGTGTCCTGCATCAACATTAACTGTATCACAGGCTACATACCGTGTGTTCCAGCAAAAACTGACATGAGTTTATGTCCTGTGTCGACATGAAAAAATGACAGTAAACAGTTAATGCATTTGTTAATAATTAATTATGTAATTAAAGTAAGGGTTGTCATTATTAACCGTTTGGTTATTTCTTTGTGCATCATTCGTTCATGTTAACTACTGTTTTGGTGCATATAGTTGATAGAACCAGTTTGAGTGTTTTAACGACTGTAAAAACATATTTTTTTAAAACATAGGGCAACAACATTGGAGTAATTAGGGTGAACTGTCTCAGTGAAAGGACAACAGAGTTTTTACAGCTTTTTGGCTCACAATGGGAACCAGCAAACTTTCGCTTATTGGCCTTATGCTTTTGACCACTAGACTACATTCCCACCCATTACTGAGTCAATCAATGATCGATTGAAATATGAAGTATTTTGTGCAATGCATTTAATGTTTCAAGAGTCACAAAATAAAATCTGTCATTTTGGCCAAATAGTTTTTTTTACGTAAATGTTAATTTGTTTTAAGATGGGAGTTCAGCATGGACGAATGTGGTCAAGCAATTGAGAAATGTAAGATGGGTCATTTCCGTCAGTGTTGGGTGTTTGTGCCACGTGCAAATAATGACAGGGAACCGAAAACAATCATTCCGCCATCCCCTCTTTGATTACACACGTAAAGCTACAGACTTGAACCTCATACATCTCTGTCATGCTGAGGAAAAAACACTGGAATGAGAGCGGGACAATGAGAAAGTGAAGAAAGAGATGAAGTGAAGACAAAAACACGAGGAGTTAAAGAGAGGATAATTCCACGCCAGCTCAGATGGAAAATATTGTTGATACAGTATGTTAGCTGTTCTGACAGTTCTCACACACCGCTGGGAGGAAGGATGTTTGAAAGACTTTTTGCCGGTTCGTGTAAGTGGAGCCGGCTAAGAAGAGCGAATGTTTCTTACCGACCGACTGAACGATCCTTATTAAATAGCGTAGTGGTTAGAGAAGCGGACTTGTGAACTATAGGTCCTGAGTTCGTATCTCCTCGCAGGCGAAGCGAAGTACGCATTGTGAATTATTCCGTATTGACGAAAACTTCACTGGCCAAACCTGAAATTGTATACGGTTATATTGTGACTGTTTCTGGCATGGAAAAGTTCATCTTCAGTCTCGCTAGCAATTGTTTCAATTCTTATGATTATTCCTAAGAAGTTACTAGATACCAGTAAGCCTATTACTGGCTAATAAGCTGTTCAAACGGCCAGTGGCAAAAGCTAACAGCTCATAGACGCTATTTCTGGTGGAGGTAAACTTAATAAGAAACGTTAGTCAGTTTAACACAATGCTTAATAGTGTTTAGCGGCTGGTGAAATGCGTAATGCCATGGCATTATGGTTAAAGACAGTGCCTCTCACGTGGAAGGCTCAAATTCAAATCTGTTGTGAACAACAACATTTATTTATTTTATTTCCACTATTCTCTCGTCGTTTCACTTGATGAAAAAGTTAGTTATTGTCACCTTTCTTGATAGTTATTGTATCAATGTCATTCACGAATGAAAGAAAAAAGTACGTTGTTATGCCATGAAAGAAAAAAAATTGTTCTTTGCCCTGAAATGAAATAGCTTTGGCAGACTAGCTTGCAATTGCTCAATTCCTATGACTATTCCAGTAAGTTAGTAGATACTGGTAAAGCCTATTACTGGCTAATAAGCTGTTAAAATGGCCAGTGGCAAACGAGGATTTGTTCAGAATAGAGGCTATACTGACACACATTGAATGTAGACCTCTTTGGTGTAGTAGTTAGCGACACAGCTTTTCACGTGTGTGATCCAGGTGCGAATCTCTAAAGGGGAGTACTTTCTATTGTGGTTTGGCTGAACTAGGCTTAGTCTCCTTAGTCTCCTTTTTAGACATGCTTCTGTGAGACCTCATGACCACTGAACTACACATGATTTAGACATCACCTTGTTGTCCTTTTACTTTCTGTAGTGTGCTCTAAAATGCAAAACAAATAAACATGTTCACATTAATTTATTAAACTTTCAAGCTATTAAAATGTTACAATTAACCTTGTTTATTTTGCTTATTTTTAGACACGTTGTTTAGAACAATAGACTCTTGAAACACTTCAAATTTCCAGAGTGGGCATTCTGCTACTTTTGAAGTTATTGTCAATTTTATAAGCACCACCAACACAGTTAATGGGAAATTGGATTAAAAGGGCACTTAGCTGGTGATTTGTAGAATGTGTATGCCTAAAGCACAGCTGTGATTGGTGTAATGTCAGTGTGTGCAGATGTGGGTATTATATCATACTTTTATACTTTTTTGTTCTTGTTCATTTGTGTTTCATTTTGTATTTTTTACTTTTTTTTAAAAAGTACAAAACACTTTACAGTGCTGTATTTTGTATTTTCAAAGATGCATTTTAACAGCCTGATAGAAATGTGATCTTTTTAGAGAGTGAAGCGCTTTACAAAAATAATACCCAGAATAAATTGCATCTCAGATATAACCAAATGCCTCTAACGTCATTGGAAAGCCCTATATAATTTAGCAAGATAATAACCCCAAACAGGATTTTCTCAGGCCCAAAGAGTCAAAAAATGTGAATCCACATGTTGACGTCCCCCAAAACAAGCAGGAACTGAAGATGGCAGTACAGGCCTGGAAGATCATCATAAGGAAAGACACCCAGAGTCTGGCCCTATATAATTTAGCAAGATAATAACCCCAAACAGGATTTTCTCAGGCCCAAAGAGTCAAAAAATGTGAATCCACATGTTGACGTCCCCCAAAACAAGCAGGAACTGAAGATGGCAGTACAGGCCTGGAAGATCATCATAAGGAAAGACACCCAGAGTCTGGTTCAAGACAGTCATTGAATGCAAAGAATAAGCAACCAAGTACTATACATGACTACTTCATTGTACATAATGTTAATCTTTCAAATACTTCTGTACAACATATAATGTCTAAATGGTTAATCCAATGTGGGGGAAAATATCAATGCTGACAATCAGCACTTCAACCATATAGCATTTGTATCATTTTAAATCTTAAGTGCTGGAATACGGAGCCACAAAAAATGTGTCACTGTCCAAATACTCTTCATGGTTCATGGATCATGTTGGTATGCAATCTCCTGATATAGTGAAACAGCCATTTTTTATTGGAATCACATCCTCTCCTACGGTGATTAGAGTACAGACCCTGACTGTTTGTCTGTAATATGCTTTTAATATGTCACTTTCTTTTTACAACCTCTTCAATCCTTTTCTTTCAGTCTGTCTCCCTCAACTTTTTCTATTATCTGTCCCTCTCGCTCCCTCCTCTCTCCATCTATTTACCCCTTACTCTTTTTCTCTACCCTCTTCTCTCTTTATCTATCTCGCTCTTTCTTCCGCATGTCTTTTTCACCCTCGTTATTTCTCCCTCTTTCGCCTTGTCTCCCTGGTCACTTCTGTCTGAAGCGACTGGTCTGGGCCATATTTTGCCTGGGTCCCAAATCAAGCTCTAATGCCTACACCACTTTTGTCTACAGCTCTATGAACCCTGGTTAAAAGTGGTTCCCTATGTAGAAAAAAGGCAACCATTTGGGATGCAGATAAGGTCCTCTGGGTTCCTTGCTGCAATTTCAACAGGCTTTTCAGCAGGACACCATAATACACCAGAAAGTAGGGCCAAATTGGATGAGAAGGGCACTGAGTGGGGAAATCAATGAGCATGCTGTGAATGTGTGGAGCGGCAGAGTTTGGGGGGGGTGATCTTATGTTTTAATGTAGTGACCACACGTCCCAACAAAGACAGTAAAACCTGGCAAACCGGTCCCCACCAGGTTTTTTTTGGCAGGCCCACGCAAGGAAAATGGCAATTTCCAGCTTAGGGGTTAGATTTTGGATAATGCATACAAAAGGGGCATAGTGTTAGAACTGGGGTTACTTTTAGGTTCACGCATTACGGGGTTAGGTTTGTGGTTAAACATTCAGTATGGGTTAAGGTTAGGTTATTGAGGTTAAGGTTAGAGTTAGGATTATGAGAAGGTTAATGTAATGGTTAGGATTAAGGGATGGATTTCTGGGTTTTAGGTTCCCTCAAGGATAGAAAAACAAACATGTGTGTTTAAGTTGTGATCTGATTGTTCATAATTGACTGATGGTTGTCACATCTGCTTCAGTTTGTTTAAATGGGGTGAGAATTCACTGTGGGGGGAATTAAACTTTTAATAAAACTAAGTTATTTATGAGAACATCATCTCTGTATCATTAATGTGAGAGCATTGGCTGGCTCACAAATGGTGTCAGAAGTTGATTAAGCCTTGTATTTGTGGGCTAACTCAAAGGAGATACGGGACAGTGATTGGTGGACCTCTGCGGTTATTAAAGCGGAGGGAGGGTTGAAGCTAAATACAGCAAGACCGTAGTTTCCAACAGACTGATAAAGGTAAACTAGAATGGAGAGAACCATTATGGATCTGTTGTCTCACTGGCTAGTTGGTGGAGCTTTGATGAAGGAGGAGCCTGGTTATCCTGAGAAGAAGGACCGGCTGTAAATTTGACACAGTGCAGTTGCAAGTAGGTGGTGCGGTGCCTGAGAGAACGTGCCAGAGAGAACGTACCAGCTCTGTAGACCTTGTGAGGTGATTGCCCAAGTTGCTAATCAAGCCAGAAGGGAACTCCACCGGTATGGCTACAAAGCGGGAGGGTTGGATGGACCTGGGGGCATGATTGACATTTCAGCTTGCCAATCTTTCTCAACAGGTAGTTGGTGAGATTTGGGATACGTTTGACTCTTGTTGAACATTTTGAATTTCATTTGACCATGACCCTTAATTTGTGCAAATTTGGTGACAATCCCCTTACCCCGAGTTTGTATTTCAGGCACATACAGTCATTTTTTCAAACGATCCATTATTCAGCTCTGTCCCAGTCTATAATTAGCATTATTAGTATCGTCCAAATTTATGAATGGAAACGGTGCGTACCGCTATCGCAAAGCTGCATTGCAAGCAGAAAACTACTCCAAAACACTTCAAACTACATTCAGTAATCTGTCGTTGTAGCATCGATTTTTTTTAAACTATACACTGACGAAAAAGCCGGAGGAATTGGCTGAATTCAAACTGGCACTAGCAAACTATTTCCTATAGCTACCATAAACAGCTTCTGTTCTTCGGCAGTGAAGTCATCGAGGTGAGAGTGAACTTTAACCTCAACAAGCTATGTGAAGATAGGTTGCTTCGCCTAGCTTTTTAATATTGCTGCTACAGTAGATTACACTTATGAATATTATAGCTATATTTTTTGCTATATTTTTGCTTTATATAAGTCTTAATTCTTACTACATAGATGTTGTGTGCCATGTCACAAGAACTTCATTGTGCAGGATGATGCTGTGTTATTCGGTGCATTTGATAAATAAACTTTGAACTTCTGGATTTCATTTGATTGTATCGTTGTCGACTTCTGCCTGCTCGTTTGCCTGCTTGTGGATATTGAGTTAATTACAGTATCTCACAAAAGTGAGTACACCCCTCACATTTTTGTAAATATTTGAGTATATCTTTTCATGTGACAATACTGAAGAAATGACACTTTGCTACAATGTAGTGAGTGTACAGCTTGTATAACAGTGTAAATTTGCTGTCCCCTCAAAATAACTCAACACACAGCCATTAATGTCTAAACTGCTGGCAACAAAAGTGAGTACACCCCTAAGTGAAAATTTCCAAATTGGGCCCAATTAGCCATTTTCCCTCCCCGGTGTCATGTGACTTGTTAGTATTACAATGTCTCAGGTGTGAATGGGGAGCAGGTGTGTTAAATTTGGTGTCATCGCTCTCACACTCCCTCATACTGGTCACTGGAAGTTCAACATGGCACCTCATGGCAAAGAACTCTCTGAGGATCTGAAAAAAAGAATTGTTGCTCTACATAAAAATGGCCTAGGCTATAAAAAGATTGCCAAGACCCTGAAACTGAGCTGCAGCATGGTGGCCAAGACCATACAGCGGTTTAACAGGATAGTTTCCTCTCAGAACAGGCCTCGCCATGGTCGACCAAAGAAGTTGAGTGCACGTGCTCAGCGTCATATCCAGAGGTTTTCTTTGGGAAATAGATGTATGAGTGCTGCTAGCACTGCTGCAGAGGTTGAAGGGGTGGGGGGGTCAGCCTGTCAGTGACGTATGAGTGCTGCTAGCATTGCTGCAGAGGTTGAAGGGGTGGGGGTCAGCCTGTCAGTGCTCCGACCATATGCCGCACACTGCATCAAATTGGTCTGCATGGCTGTCGTCCCAGAAGGAAGCCTCTTCTAAAGATGATGCACTAGAAAGCCTGCAAACAGTTTGCTGAAGACAAGCAGACTAAGGACATGGATTACTGGAACCATGTCCTGTGGTCTGATGAGACCAAGATAAACTTATTTGGTTCAGATGGTGTCAAGCGTGTGTGGCGGCAACCAGGTGAGGAGTACAAAGACAAGTGTATCTTGCCTACAGTCAAGCATGGTGGTGGGAGTGTCATGGTCTAGGGCTGCATGAGTGCTGCCGGCACTGGGGAGCTACAGTTCAATGAGGGAACCATGTACTGTGACATACTGAAGCAGAGCATGATCCCCTCCCTGCGGAGACTGGGCCGCAGGGCAGTATTCCAACATGATAACGACCCCAAACACACCTCCAAGACCACCACTGCCTTGCTAAAGAATCTGAGGGTAAAGGTGATGGGCTGGCCAAGGATGTCTCCAGACCTAAACCCTATTGAGCATCTGTGGAGCATCCTCAAACGGAAGGTGGAGGAGCGCAAGGTCTCTGACATCCACCAACGTGATGTCGTCATGGAAGAGTGGAAGAGGACTCCAATGGCAACCTGTGAAGCTCTGGTGAACTCCATGCCCAAGAGGCAGTGCTGGAAATTGATGGTGGCCACACAAAATATTGACACATTGGGCTCAATTTGGACATTTTCACTTAGGGGTGTACTCACTTTTGTTGCCAGCGGTTTAGACATTAATGGCTGTGTGTTGTGTTATTTAGAGGGGACAGCAAATTTATACTGTTATACAAGCTGTACACTCACTACTTTATATTGTAGCAAAGTGTCATTTCTTCAGTGTTGTCACATGAAAAGATATACTCAAATATTTACAAAAATGTGAGGGGTGTACTCACTTTTGTGAGATACTGTATATTCTACCTGCTCTACAATCGGGACAATACCTCTGCCTCCTCCGAGTCATATTGTGGGAGAATCAATGCAGCAACTTCGCCAACAAGACATGCAATTTTTGCACTTTCACATGTTCACTTAGAAGAGGACTAAAGGCAAATGCAATTCCATCAAGTTACCCAATTCAACCTGTGGAGACACGAAGTAATTCTTCCGATTGCTATGTTATAATACACAAAGTACACATTGCCTCTGGATATTCTGGGCAAGGGTTTGGGATTAACGTGTTCACCATCGCCCCCCTTTAGCTGCTCTCCAAGCTTTTATTCAGTCAATTCATCATCTGTGTATTATGGTTAGAACAAGTAAGGCTATATCCCCTGAAAAATGTTCTTCCTGCTCCTATTCAGAGTCAGACATAATATATATGTATTTTCCTTTCTCTCTCAAGCATATAAAGTTTGTCTCTCCAAGGGTGAATATCAAAGACAAAATAGGTAACTTACTTTCTAGCTAGCGAATATTAACTTTTGTTTATTGTGTATACACTTACTCTTTCCGAATGAACGCGTGGATTGATACAATTGTGAACAAAACTGACGGGTGAACACAGGAAGTACCCGTTCCTTTGAATTGAGAATTACATTGCAAAAATTAAAACTTTATTTTCAAGGAATACAACATCGTCATGTTCTTTGAGATAAACAATACCACTTTTCTTAGTTTTGAGTGTTTTAGAGTAGTTTTCTGCTTGCAATGCAGCTTTGCGATAGGGATGTGTACGGTTTCCATTCATGAATTTGTACAATGGTAATAACGCAGAGGTGAATAATGGATTGTTTTAAAAAATGACTTTGTGCCTGAAGGACATTCTCGGGGTAACGGGACTGTCACCAAAATGTGATTTTTGGAGGAACTTTCCCTTTAAATGGAGAGGGAGGCTGTTATGTAACTTTTCATAAAACAAAGCTATTTATGTGAAGATGATCATCTGTGTCTCTTGAATGTGAGAGCATCAACCAGCTATCTTACAGCTTTCATGGGTGACAATCCAACAAGCAAAGCATAACTTTTAGGTACGATACCAATTCAGTCTGTGTTTTTGTTTTCAATAATCAACTTGACTACTAGATAGTGTCAGGAAAAGCTCACCATCTCTGTGTCTACAGAACAAAATGAAGCCTTCAAAGATAAGAACACTCCTCCTCAAAAATTGAGAAGGAAAAGGGATGTTTTGGGGTTGCTTTGCTGCCTCTGGCATTGGGTGCTTTGGCATCATGACATCAGGAAATATCACAGCATTTTGGAGAACAATTTCGAACCCAGGGTTAGACACTGTCAAACGTCATGGGTCTTCCAGCAAGACAATGACCACAAAAACTGTTAAAAAACCACCTAGGAATGGAACTCTAAACTTGGTTCAAAAAACAATCCCAACTTAATAGAATCACAGTAAAGCAGTTATGCCATGACTTTTGGGAGTACTTTGTTGAAATCTATTACAATTGTGTTTGTATTTCATTACGATAGCAATGTTTTTGTGCTGAGACCATTTACTCCCAGTCATACTGAAAATAAAATCGGGTCCCTTGTTAAATAGCATAAAGAGTTATTGGTTATTAAAATCCCTCTTCTCCTAAACTTGTATTGTTGAAACTAGGAAAATAAAGTCCCGGACAGAACAAGTGGTTCATTCTAAATATACTGTTAAGTTGAGGGGATCACTGTATTTATTCTATAGGTTGCTCATGTTGCTGAAAAGTATTTTTGGCTGACTACGCCAGTCCAGTCTCAGCATTTGATAACAAAGACACAAGCTTGTAAAATGAAGTGATAGAAAATATAAGCTCTGCATGTGGCTATTATTCCTGTTTCTTTCCATTAGGGGGGTAGACATACAGATGTTTATCACCTACCTAATACTGATCAGGGGACAGCAGTTAAGCTTGACTATCACATTGCATTACAACCATCAACGAAGTGTGACTGTGTGTGTTTGCGTGAATATGTACTATGTGTGTGAGTCATTGTATTCTCGCAATTTTCGCAAAGTTGTGTGTGGGGGCGGGCGTGCATGTTACAAACACAGGTGGGCGCATACCTGCCGGAAACACCAGTTATGTCCGCTTCCTGTCTTCCCTCCACACAAGCGCTGTCCTAAACCGCAGTCATATGGGCCCTGCTCAAAAGTGGTGCCCTACATGGGAAATAGGGTGCCGTTTGGGACCAATAGCAAGAGTTAATTGAGCCTGAAATCTCTGGCTGAGAAATATGGTCTGAAAGCTACACTTGATATACAGACTTCATTTTTCCTCTGTCTTTCTGTCACACTGTTTTTTATTTCATTCTCACTATCTAGATTTCTCTCTCTCTCTCTCTCTCTCTCTCTCTCTCTGTGCCTTTGTTCAGAGTTGTCCTGTAATATGTTGATGTACAGTTGCATCATTGCCGTTTTGTTTTTTAATCCTCCAAGAAACGTAGAATTATTGGATCTGTCATCTGAGCTCTTCCAAAGCCCTCTAAAAGAAGTTTGTATATCCTGTTCTTTCCTCCTTTCATTCCCTCCCACTCTTGTCAATTGTATCAGTATTATATGCGAGAGATGCGCAGGAGAGGAAAAAAAGGGGGGAGGGGGAACACTCAGAAACACATTCTTCCAAAACGATTTACTTTTAGAGGCTTGTTTATTGGTTTGAATACTGCAGTAAATCGCCTCAGTCCTTGTTACTTCTGCATCAGCCGAGTTATTTTATTTCAACACAATGGCAAACCAGATGAATAGACAACTAGAGGGAATGGACAAACACTAAGCAAATACCTCCAGTCTATTAGAAATCATCTCACGCAACGCTTTATGGTTTTTCAAGCCGGATATGAGCGATACAAAAAACTAGAGAGAGATGGAAAGTGGGACTGGTCGAGGGAGAGCTGTGGAAATGCAATGCTGGAAAGCAGGAAAAGTATTAGTAAAAACATCTTCTGTACTGTACGTGTCATTTCCCAGGGAGAATTATACATTTAGAGCACTGCAGAACCACTTTAATTAGGATATGCCTGGCTGGCTGGTGTGAAAGCCTTGAGTTATCCAGTTATCCAGCTTTAACGCCATCCTTCCATTTTTTCTTTAGTACCCTTCTTCCTTCTCATTCTATTCTTCACAACCTGTTTAAGATATTTTTCTGCCCCTTTTCTATTAACTCTCTACCCCAAATTTCTCCCCCTTTTCTGCTCACCCTCCCCTTTCCCTTCTTTCTTTTTTACTTGTCTCAGCCTTACTTTTCTCATCACTACTGTCCTTTTCCTGTTCTCTCCCCCCTCATCAGAAAAAGCCGCCTGGTCTTCAACCTTCCCAAGTTCTCCAATGTCAGCCTACCTCTCCACACACTCCGCTTGTTTCCAGTTAAGTGTTGCATCTACACTACAACATGCCCACCTATGGAGTAGCTAGGGAAATGCCCCTACCTTCAGACAAAGCTCATACCCTACGTCCATGCCAGAGCTCTTCATTCTGCAAACTTGGGACTTTTGGCAGACACAATAGGTGTTATTTTATGACACCTCTGTTAGAACAAACCTGAAGCTGGTACAGCAGATTGCCATACCCCCAAAAAGCTTGCCTTCATGAACTAACATTTGCACACTTGCACTTTTCCAATATTACCTAAAATTTGCTGATACCTGCCTTTATATATATAAACTCTGTCCACACTATGTGGTTATCCCACCAAGCGTGAATATACTAATTTTAAGAAGAGCTGGATCAGAGCTTCTGCTAAATCCACAGAAATGGAAAGCATGAGATAAAGGGAGGAAAAGGGGGAGAGAGAAGACAGAAAGCATAGAGGTCAAAATAGAGAAATTATTTAAGAAATGGATAGAGAAGCAGAAATATCTGAAAGAAACAATGAAATTAAGTATAATTAGAACATTGGAAACCAAAAGAAAATCTGAAGGCTGACTAAGTGGGCCCTAAACAAAGAATACACATCTTCCAATTATCTCTAGTCTATCAGAGGGAACAAAGCAGAGACAGATACTTACCATCTACAAGATGAGAATCAGCTGGCCATAGAAACGGGCAGAAATAAAAAAAAAGACATGGTTACCCAAAGAGGAGTGTGTTTGTAGTCACTGCACGACAGGGTGAAGTTGAGACAGGGATGCACTTTCTCCTCAACTGTGAAAAACATCCCTCATCAAGAGATTAATTATTCAAAGACATACCTAAATGTATTCAGATTTTATGCTTATTAAACCCAGAGGGAGAAAAAACAAAAAAGAATGGACATAGAAGTAACGGTTCAACGGTTCATAATGTTTGTCTGTCTTTAGT
>JACXGI010019104.1:0-12467 GCA_016801175.1 Esox masquinongy
CTAACTAATACTATTCCCCAACCCTAAACCACCCTGGACTAGTCGCAAGGGAAGAGTAGGACAAGACAAGTTGTGTTATTGTTTAAATTCAGTCTTGTAATGTAAGAGGCAGGATTCTACAGTGCCCCTTAACTGTGTTAAAATGCTTGGTCAAAAATGTGTAAGCAGTTAAGAAAAACAGTGATCATAGTACTTAATTTACTGTGTCATGCTGGTCTGACACTAGACTGCATGCTTGATCAGTTATCTTGATTCATTCTTGTTGACCCAAATAGTTGTTTCCTCTGAAGAGTCGGAAGATTCTGATTTCTGGGAGGGAGTGAAAAAGCCAGGGGGTGGCACCACAGCTGATGCTGCTTCAGAGAATCAGGTATGAAGTCAGTGATTCCCATTGAACTTATGCTTTAGTTTTCCACAAGATGGCAGCAACAGTGTTGTTTTCACAGGCTGAAGAGGACGCGTATGATAACCAGCTCACAGACGATGAGGTCACAGAGGAAGGTAAGGTATATGCATTTCAAAAAAGCATACTTCAGTATCACATTGGATGCTTTCAGTATCAGGATGGTGTTTCTTTAATCCTCACAGCTTTTGGAGATGAAAAATTCAACTTCAAGATCATCACAGACCCTGCAGACCTGATGAAGTTTGTGCAGCATCTCAAAGAAAGCAACAGAAAGGTTAATGCTGTCTTTAGTGCGTGGTTTTGTTTACTGTTATCTGTAACTGTGTGTTGCATTTCAATAAGGCTATTTCTGACTTCCTTCTCAGAAAGCACAAAATGAAGCCAAAACCAAAAGAGAGGCACAGAGGAAAGAGGAAGAGGAGGGTGATGTTGATGATGACGAAGAAGAGCGTCTCCTGCTTCAGGAGTTTGAGGATGAGATAGTTGATCTGTCTGTGCCCTCTGCAAACATCGAGGAGATCAAAGAAGAAATGCAAAAGGAGTTTGACAACATCATAGACGAGGTATTGATGGACACTGACGATGATAGACGTGTGCAGGGTGTAAATGGGTCTCTGTAGTAGGTCATGGTTTACAATTATGTCTCAAGCTATTTAGAGTGGTCAATATGGATGTATGGTAGATACAGATCTAAATTACCAGTATTCTTTTGTCAAAATTGTTCAGATTTTACATTGTTTTTCATTTGAAACCCAACCCACTTCTATTTACTGATTGACCGGCGCTGTCTCTATTTGTCTTGATGGGTTTGTGTGTTCTAGGCTCATCAGGAGCTGGAGACAGAGGGTCTGAAGGGGGAGTTTGACCGCACTCAGGCCACCCAGACCCTGGAGACCACTCTGGATAAGCTGCTGGACCGGCTAGAGGAAAAAGAGTCCGGAAACGCAGATGCAGAGCCTCAGACAGACCACGGACAAAGGGCCAATGACCCAGCCAGGGGAAGCCCAAGCCTGGCACCACGACAGCCAGGTAACTGGGTTTTCTGGCTGGTGGTCCACTTATTCTTATTCTCAGTCTGTGTGTTCATAGATAATACATCTACTGTCACTTAAAATTATTGGCACCCTTTGTAAAAATTTTGGGGAAAAAATGTGATCAAAATCTCCTGGCTATTGAAACTGATGATGCCGTTGACGTTGACAAGGGCCACAGGAGCCAGTGTTGTTATTGTTGCTAAGGATGAGTTCAGAATTTGAATTATTTACTGTTTTTCTTTTTGGTCATCATCATCATGGGTACCGATAATTCGAGGTGACTGTACCATCTGTGTATATTAATTTCTGTGTAAATGTCTGTCATAATTTCTTGTCCCATATCATGTTCAGTACTGTTGGAGATTCACCATTCAAAGCTTAGGGGAGACTGAAACACATTTAGGCTTACTGGCGTTTTGACAGTCCTGAAGAAATATGATATCATAGAATAGCTTCTTCCTGTAGTTTGACAATGTTGTTATTGACCTTTAAAGGTATGACATTGTATAAAAACCGCCATTCAATTTCCAGTGAGCGACCGTACACCCTTTCCTGGCTTTATCTCCAACATCCAGCTGCCCTACATATTTACTGGGAGGTGACCTCTGTTGTTTGTCCCTCTTGTCTCGTCATCCCAGACCAAGCGGCTGACAACCATGTTAAGATCAGAGTTACTAAGTATAAGACTGGTGGCAGCCCCGATGGGGAGGTCAAAGTTCAGGAGATGGGCGAAGGCGACCCCCAATGGCAGCACATTAAGGACGTGGTTAAAGAACAGCTAGAGAAGGCGGGACTGAAGGCCGAAGGTAGGAAGGGGAGTGCCCAAAAACACACGGCCTGTCTCTCTCTTTTTCGCTTGGTATTTGTAGCATATGAACATATCACTCTCTTTAAATCTAATTTGGGCTGTTTGGTTCGGATTCCAAAGATAGAAGGGCTTCACTGGCAAAATGGCTACCCACCCTATAGGCCCCTATAAAATCTGTCATTTCTGGCCTGACTGTAAAAAAAAGTGATATTTTTATTCTGGTTTCCACTATCAAAGTCACATTTTTTTAAAATAGAAAAACAACCAATTTCACAACAGTGTTCAAACCACATCTAGAAACCGCTTGAGGCATGTTCAAATTCAGATACATTTTTAATTAATTTGGGTGTAGTTGTTGTTGCTTGTAAAGTGGGCACAGAGCAAGAAGAGGTTGTTTAAGAGAGTTTCTTTATGACATACATGATGGTTCTGCAAAACAAATACACACAGGTTAGATGAAAATAGTTATATTATTCTGCCAGGTGTGCAGACCACTACAAAATACTGTTTTTTTAGCATTGTGTATTCAAATGTATTAATGGCTGCACAAAGTGGTGAACATGCAAGCACAATGAGGAGAATGCTCGGTCCCTCTTTAAAAAGTTGCAGGATCTATGAATCACTGATGCATTCTGTTAATCTTTTATGGGCAAACTGAATGCATTTAATTGGTTCCCTACTACAATGCTGAGTTTGTGAACCCTTTAGCATTTTCTAAAGGGTTCACAAGAGTTCACAAATGTTTTCTGAGCACTAAGTTCATCTCCTTTTGGATTATTTTTGAATTCCAATTTAATGTCTGTATTCGGGGATTACATATACATTTTCCGGATGGCGGATTTTATAGAGGCCTCACGCGATCTGTTATATAAAATTATCGTCTTCAAATACTTTTTTGAGAGTTGCAACGTCGTTTAAACATGTAATCCGTGGAAGCTTCCTGGTGTGTTTGTGATACTAACAATTCAATAAAGGCTAATGTAGTTGAGACCAGACTAAGCATCAAATAAGAGGTGTACTTGCCACAGTGACATTGTCTCATCCATTTTCATTTGTTTTTTTAATGTGCTTTACATACGTGCAGTGTATTGAACAACTGTTTACTGTGTGTGGTGTTGTGGTAGCTGTCCAAGTTCAGGCACAGTTGCACATTTCCACCATCCATACTGATATATGTTTGGTGTCTATTATCGGTGTAAGTGTGAGGTCAGATCAGCAGTTGCCGAAATGTATTTGCCCGTGTCCCCATATTCATAGCACATGTTTTTGTGAAGAAAAGTTCTTAACTGGATATGACAGTCTAATACAAATCAGTCTCACATTATTATTGACACATTTCTTCATTGACCGTGCTCTTTTCCCTCATTTAGGCTGGTCATACACTATACATCTTTAAAATTATTGATAGTACTGTAACGTTGCAAGATATGTTTTCAAGGTAAAATAGAGGTGAAGATTTTAACCCGAAGGACAGCTGAGGAGGCTGGGGACCAGTGGCTGACTGAAGAAGATACTAAGTCCTTCAGAGAGCTGCTCATCAACCTACTGGTCAGTACATACATGACAAATATCAACCATGAATTACAATACAGGTGGGTTTAGTGTTAGAGAAGATTGTCTGGAAACGGGGTTGAAAGATGAGAAAATGTGCTCCATTTCGTTCAGTTTTCAAAACTAAGATAAACAGTTGAAGCTGTTGGAGCAATTGAAGACATTTTGGAAAAACTAAATGTATTAGTAATTGCGTTTTCTTTCCCTGTCAAGACGGGTGGAACAGAAGAGGTTTACAAAGAGCAAAAGAGACAGCAGGAGTTGGAAAACAACTACAGATTTGTATGGGGAGAGAGACAGGAAGAGGCCCAGTCCACCAATACAGCTCCAGACTCAGACGATGTGGAGTTATGAGCTGTGTAGAGACATGTCCTGACATTGTGGGAATCAAGCACCTGTGAAGGCAAGGAGACAGGAAGTGTCTCTCTGGCCTGCAAGGAATCTGAACTAATTGCCAAGTTTCAGCCGCCTACTGCTAAAACCAGTGTTCACAAACATCTGTTACCACACTCAGAAATGTGTTGTGTCCCTATTAGGCACTATTTTATACCTGGCACAAACCAATCCAAATGTTTTAGTTGTGGTAGTGTAATAGTATCAGGTTTTGTTTTCTCTCTTTTTTTACTGAGAGGCCAATGTGTTTGCTGAAAATGCATTGTTTCGGTTGGGATAAGAGGCAGATTTGGACCTATGAAAATGTCTGTGGCTTTGACTGAATATGAGGTTTGACTTTGCATTTCTACAGAACTGTGTTGCCCTCTTCTTGTGTATCCACACAGCACGGCTTATTACTATTCCTCTGTATTTGTCTACTGTTCTATGCTGTGATGGAAGAATTTACCTGGTAGTTGCACTTGTCTTCACAAAACTGGATGAATGCAGTGTGTTTGCAAAAGGAGTGTTCTGTTTATCATACTGTTCAGACATTCTACAACGCTTAAAAATATTTCAGGTTCCTAATCCTACAGGACCTTGTGCTGTTGTTGTTTAGAGATTCAAGCACAGTTTGAATGATCAGAGCCAGTGTGATTTAGTGAAGCTTTTAAAATGAATTAAATCAACATGCTAATTTGGTCATTTTGGAATTGAAATGGTTGTTTAATTAATTGTACTCCATTGGCATATTTTTTAGCACTTTAAATGTTGAGAAAAAGTTCTGGAAACTTAGAATTTATACATTTTGTCAGCTCTGGGTTCAACAACAATGAATGTTCAAAACTGTTTTTTGAGGATTTCAATTTATTTTTAGGTTTGAAGATTTCTGATTTACATTTTGATTTAATTGCCATGTGATTTGGAACCAAATAATACTATCATTTTTATTAAGAATGGATCTAAAACATTGATTGGAGGGCTCCCAGTAAAATGCCATAGAATGACTAAGTTGTAATGTTGTCAAATTACACAAAAACAAATTCTAAGGAACCCACCAAGATAATTATTTTTGCTCATAGGTTTCTGTCAAAGGGCTTTGTGTACATTTTGTGAATAATTGCAGCTCCTTAAAATCTGTAAATAGCTTTGTTTAAACGTGAGGGAATAATTTTGATATTAAGTTAAGACCATTTATAAGCACACTTCTTTATGGGCTGAGGAGTGTTATTGGGTGATGTCAAACAAATACATTTTGTTACATTGTAAATTATTTTACACCAGATGGACACCCATTTATAAAAGGTCACTTTGAGCTGCCTTGTAAATTCTTTGTATACTCATACCTTGCTAATTTAAAATAAAGACCATTAGAAAATGCATGGGTAGGATGCTTTAGTTTTTATTGATATATTGACGAAATCCCTTAGTGGTTTGAAGTTGCAAGCAATAGTCCTGCAGTGCCTATAAATGTTTTCAGACCTGATAAATTCTCTAATTATTTAATTATAAATGGTACATTGACATTTTCGGGGTATGTACCAAATTTGCACACTGTGTTGGACTGATTTTGGACCAGTCTTCTTGACAGATTTAACACTTCTGGACTGCAATTTTCAAATCTTGCCACAGATTGTGAATGAGATTGCAGTCAGGTCTTTGGCTCAGCCACTGTAGGACATTCACATTCATTTTTTTAGTATTTCTCTGTATTTTGCCCCATCCATTCTTTTTGGCCAACTCCAGACATGCTTTCAAATGTTAAGGTCTTTATTCTTGCCAACCTCCCACACAGGTCAGTTTTAGGCGGTGCACTTTATGTAGTTGACTGGTGCACCATTACTCCACACCCAGCCACTGAACTCTGAAAATCCTTCAAAGTGATTGTCGGAATGAGTAACAAGTCTTCTTATTTGAGCATTGAGTTGAGGGACTGCCTTTTTCTTGTCAGCGCCTAGGTGGTGAGATGCAACTTCCACTTCCTGATTATTTATCCAACAGTACACTCACGTGAATATCTAAACACTTGGATATTGTTTTGTACCCTTTTCTTAATCTAAATTAAATCTAAATGCATTTGTATTATTTAATGTCTAACTATTATAGAACAGAATGCTCTTTGGTCTTCATTTTATTTCAGATTCACAACCTGACCAATGATCTTTTAACAGTTGTTTTTTTTTGTCCATAAAATGTGATAGCAACTTAAATTGGTTCACGGGGAGGCCAATGTTAAGGAAATTGTTCTCATTAGATTGGGAAACTGGGAGATTCCACAGCACAGGGGTTGAATACTTAAACATTTTTATTTAATATTTTTCTTGCAAATATTTCCCAACATAGAACCAATGTCAATTTACAATAATTTATTTTAAGTTTCAGTGTTTTATAATAAAACAAACAACGACATTTTGATGTACCATTTGCGATTCAGTTATATAAGGCAATGGGTCTGAATATATTTGCATGGCAATGTACATGGACTTTAGGAAACAGCTTTTTCTGTAAAACTCACATATCAGTAGCTAGGTTCCCATTCAATGGGCTACAGATTTTCATGTAGGTATTGTACAATCTAAATAAAGAAAATGTGCATTTCCTCACCAGTGGTGTGTTGTCACCAAACAGAATCTTTGTAGATAAAAAGCAATGCGCAATGTAGTCGCTTTTGAACTCTAAACTACCTCACGGTCTTCACACTTTGCTGCCCTAAAGTATGGTCTAGGGTTACATTTTGACACTAAAAACTGACACACCCTCTGTGTGTGAATCCAAGCTAGAGAGGCTACTTTGTTTTACAGATGAAGACAAGAGTTGGTACGGCGCTTCAGATTGTTCTGGCCAAAGTCACAGATTATCATAAACATACACTATCTCAAATGACTGTATTTGGAAAAAGATGTTCCTTGAATTATAGTCCTCATTTGACACTGGTAATGAAAGGTGCGTCTTTTGGCCAAGTTGAGGAGACTAAACATTTTGGTTCTACTGTAGACATTACATTGTCATGGTCAGGGAATATTGATGTTTTTAAGACGGGAAGAGGCCTGCTTGTGATAAAAATATGTTTTGCATTCCTAACACCACACTAAACCAAGTTCTACAGGCTCTGGTCTTAACCTATCTTTATTACCTTCCTGTGTTGCTACAAAAAGGCCCTGGGAAGCTGCAGCTGCTGGAATGCTGCAGCTTCTTGACCTTCACCAACACCTTCTTTCACCTATGATCCAGGCTAGTGGTTACTTTGCTGGAACAGCATGAAGCAGACAAGACACTGATACAGAGTAGGGGAGACATTTTTCTACTGACCCCCATTGGAATCGATTCCAGAACCCTGGCATTGCAGGTGCCATGCTGTACAAACTGAGCAACATAGGAATTCCTAAGTAAATATACTGTGTGACTGAGAGCAGTCTTGCTTATCGCTCATCTCAATATCTGCAGGGAAGCTCGTGGCAAGTGTCAATGTAATTTCGCTAAGTAGTGCAATGTACAACTTATCACAAAAGATGGCCTCGTTCACATTTGCACTTTCAATAAAAACACAACGAAGTGGTAACCGAAAGCCCCCTAGCGATTGATGCTGCATACTTTGACATTTTTCAAAGCGTCATTTCAGCGCAGCTAGAGTTTGTGAACATAACCGGAAGTCCTCTCTAAAAAAATAATCATAAGATAACTGGAAGTTAGAAGCCCAGCTCATTTTGTAGGTGAGCTTGACGTTACAGAAACAGGTTGAGTAAAAGTAACCTAACGAAACCAGTTTTATTTTGTTCTGAAACTTTATATTTCTCGTACGTTGAACACAAAGGTCATATTTTGCAATCTCCAAAAAATAATGCGATCTCTGATGAGATAAGGGCTCTCACCCAAAGCGGTACAGACTTTACACTTGTCAAATCAAGTAGAGGAACAAGATTGCGTGAATAGGACATACGTTCTAATGACACGTTGAAAAGTGAACGTTAACAGAATGCACAGCGCAAACCGGCGTACGGATACGTAACCAATGGACGTGAATACTATTAAAGTGACGTTTCCAATCTTCCCAAAAGTATCCCTGGCGGTATCTCTTCCCCAGTACTGGTGATCTGACTGGTAGTGATCCCTTTGCTTTGGTCCTTCGCAAGCGTTCCCGGAAGTCTCGCCATGTTGCGCCTCTAGTAACTCTGACCATTTGGAATATCGTATTTGTTTTGAGTAGATGCTGTTTAACTCGTAAGCAAATGTCACTCATGACAGGCATCACAAATTCCCCAGTTTTCATCTGGACACAGATGGACTCTTCCGCAATGGAGTTTAAATAGTGGTAAGTGCCTTTTAGTGATGTTGTAGCTAGCTAGTTAACTTAGTAGTAGCATAACCAACCAGTTATTGTTTGGTGAAGCGCTCCACCATCTGACATTTAAGGCCACCAGTAAAGTGTCACATATGTTACCAGCCTACAGTCTCACCCTTCCATACGTACCTAAATTTAAAGTAGCTAAACTGAACACACAACAACATTGTAGTTACATCGTGGGATGAAGTTACCTGGCTAGTTAACTTAGCTATTAGCTCGCTACGCCAAAATGTTTGTCATGGTAATTAGCTGTCGTTTTTAATAGATCACAAACCAAAAACGTACTGTGTTGGCATACTATTTAACATTTTATAATATCGTGTCTACAGTATATCAACTCAACGGAATTAACCAGCTGTTGTTGAGAGTTTCCTCGCGAGTCCCTACAGTAATGTAACGCTACACACCATACTGTAGTTAAGCTGAATTTTGCCCGGCATAGATGGTATTCATTTCTACATTCTTGTCAAATATCTGTTGTAGGAGAACCCCACCCAGTCTTTCTAGGTTAACCACACCCTTTCCCTGTTCGTCTTGTAGGGATTCAGTTAAAGGTACATCTTTGGAATTAGACATGAAGGCGGTGGGCTCGCGATGCGCCTTCTACATAGGCTTCCTGGTGGGGTCCTGTACACTCTACGTGTTCCTGCGTCAGATGTGGTTCGAGAGGACCTTCCCAACACCCCAGTTTGAAGGCATGGAGAAGACAGTGACTCATATATTAGATCTGAAAGCAGACAGCAAGAACTGGAAGAAAGATAGGTCTGCCCTATTCAACCTCAATCACCCCCACCACACAGGTACAGTGCCAAAGGGAGGTTGTTTTGATCAATACTAAGCAAATACTGCTAAATTGATCTTGTGAGTGGTTACATACATTAGCACATTCTTAGTGTGATTTAATCTTGCCACGTATACCAGACAGCTTTGTCTTAATAGCCCATGTGATTGTCAAACCTGTTTTTTCAGACATAGTCAAACAGATGTCATCAAACAGTGCGGCGAAGAAAATAGTTCCTGGTTATCTGGTAGTCATTAAATAGAGGCAATATTTGTTATAAAGGCATATACAGTGCAGTGAAAAAGTGTTTGCCCATTCCTGAGATGAGGAGAACCCATGTAAACACAAAATTCAGTATTGAAATAATCATTTTTTTTTTTAAGGCAAAAATTTATCCTACACCAACCTGTATGAAAAAGTGATTGCCCCGTTAGTTACTCAGTCAACTCACTAACCAAATTCAATTGATCATTGGATTCAGTTGGAGCAGACCCAGGCTTGACAACTGACAGCCCTGTTAAATCTGAACATGACTTATATAGAATAAAAACCTCTGGATAGAAACCTCACTGTTGAAGGACTATTGATAAGGCTGTAAATCTTAAAGAAAATGACTTCAAACCATTCTACTGAAGTTACAAGTGTGTAAATTAGGAAAAGGGTACAAAATAATATCCAGATGTTCGAATATCCCAGTAAGTACAGTTGGATCAATCACAAAAATGAAAGTGGCATCACAACAACTAGGTACTGCTAAGAAAAGACTGACCCTCAAAACTTAGCACTCAAACACAGACACTGGTTAGAAGGAGCCATATGAGAAGCCACAGAGAGACCAAGGCTAGTGGAGTAATGGTGCCCCAGTCAACCAAATCAAGAGCTCTGTATTAAACTTGCTTGTATAGGAATGTGGCTAGAAAGAAGCCCTTACTTAACATCTGAAAGGCCGTTTGGAGTTTGCCGGAATACGTACTGTAAGTAACCCAGCTGTGATATGGAACACTGTTGTTGTAGTCTGATGAGATATGAGTATGATAGAGCTTTCTGGCCAAAACCCAACCTCTTTGTGGTGCAAACCTAACAGTGCCCATGTTTCAAGACACCACCCTAACACTATGGGTGTGACAGCATCATGCTCTGGGGACGCTGCTTATTGGAAGGGCCTGGACATCTTGATAATACTGAATGGAAGAATGGATGGAGCAAAATACAGGGAAGTATTGCTGATAGACAGTACTGTTCAAAAGCCTTAGCCACCTGAAAGTCGAACTAAGGCCGTATATTTGGGTAGTAGGTGTTTTAATAAAAAACGTGTATGTACAGCATTATATATATATATATATATATATATATACACACAGAGTACAGGCCAAAAGTTTGGACACACCTTCTCATTCAATGCGTTTCCTTTATTTTCATGACTATTTACATTGTAGATTCTCACTGAAGGCATCAAAACTATGAATGAACACGTGGAATTATGTACTTAACAAAAAGTGTGAAATAACTGAAAACATGTCTTATATTCTAGTTTCTTCAAAGTAGCCAACCTTTGCTCTGATTACTGCTTTGCACACTCTTGGCATTCTCTTGATGAGCTTCAAGAGGTAGTCACCTGAAATGGTTTTCCAACAGTCTTGAAGGAGTTCCCAGAGATGCTTAGCACTTGTTGGCCCTTTTGCCTTCACTCTGCGGTCCAGCTCACCCCAAACCATCTCGATTGGGTTCAGGTCCGGTGACTGTGGAAGCCAGGTCATCTGGCGCAGCACTCCATCACTCTCCTTCTTGGTCATAAAACCCTTACACAGCCTGGAGGTGTGTTTGGGGTCATTGTCCTGTTGAAAAATAAATGATGGTCCAACTAAACGCAAACCGGATGGGATGGCATGTCGCTGCAGGATGCTGTGGTAGCCATGCTGGTTCAGTATGCCTTCAATTTTGAATAAATCCCCAACAGTGTCATCAGCAAAGCACCCCCACACCATCGAAACCTCCTCCTCCATGCTTCACGGTGGGAACCAGGCATGTAGAATTCATCCGTTCACCTTTTCTGCGTCGCACAAAGACACGGCGGTTGGAACCAAAGATCTCAAATTTGGACTCTTCAGACCAAAGCACAGATTTCCACTGGTCTAATGTCCATTCCTGGTGTTTCTTGGCCCAAACAAATCTCTTCTGCTTGTTGCCTCTCCTTAGCAGTGGTTTCCTAGCAGCTACTTGACCATTAAGGCCTGATTTGCGCAGTCTCCTCTTAACAGTTGTTCTAGAGATGTGTCTGCTGCTAGAACTATGTGTGGCATTCAGCTGGTCTCTAATCTGAGCTGCTGTTAACCTGCGATTTCTGAGGCTGGTGACTCGGATGAACTTATCCTCAGCAGCAGAGGTGACTCTTGGTCTTCCTTTCCTGGGGCGTTCCTCATGTGAGCCAGTTTCATTGTAGCGCTTGATGGTTTTTGCGACTGCACTTGGGGACACATTCAAAGTTTTCGCAATTTTCCGGACTGACTGACCTTCATTTGTTAAAGTAATGATGGCCACTCGTTTCTCTTTACTTAGCTGATTGGTTCTTGCCATAATATGAATTCTAACAGTTGTCCAATAGGGCTGTCGGTTGTGTATCAACCTGACTTCTGCACAACACAACTGATGGTCCCAACCCCATTAATAAGGGAAAAAATTCCACTAGTTAACCCTGACAAGGCACACCTGTGAAGTGAAAACCATTTCAGGTGACTACCTCATGGAGCTCATTGAGAGAACACCAAGGGTTTGCAGCGCTATCAAAAAAGCAAAGGGTGGCTACTTTGAGGAATCTAAAATACAAGACATGTTTTCAGTTATTTCACACTTTTTTGTTAAGTACATAAATCCATATGTGTTCATTCATAGTTTTGATGCCTTCAGTGAGAATCTACAATGTAAATAGTCATGACAATAAAGAAAACGCATTGAATGAGAAGTTGTGTCCAAACTTTTGGTGTGTGTGTGTGTGTGTGTGTGTGTGTGTGTGTGTGTGTGTGTGTGTGTGTGTGTGTGTGTGTGTGTGTGTGTGTGTGTGTGTGTGTGTGTGTGTGTGTGTGTGTGTGTGTGTGTGTGTGTGTGTGTGTGTGTGTGTGTGTGTGTGTGTGTGTGTGTGTGTGTGTGTGTGTGTGTGTGTGTGTGTGTGTGTGTGT
>JACXGI010019105.1:0-12611 GCA_016801175.1 Esox masquinongy
TAACTGGAAAACCAAACCAGGTTATTCCTCCCGCTCCTCTTTGTCCCATACCCGCCATAGGCGAACCCTTCGAACATGTGGTTGTTGATTGTGTTGGACCATTACCGAAAACAAAAGCTGGTAACCAGTTTCTGTTGACGATTATGTGTGTGGCCACACGATACCCAGAGGCCATTCCTCTGCGAAGGATTACTGCTCCGGTGGTGAGCAAAGCATTAATTAAATTATTTTCAACATTTGGGTTACCTAAGGTGGTACAAACTGATCAAGGTTCAAATTTCCTTTCTAAGCTTTTCAAACAAGTGTTAAAGACCTTGTCAATAACACATCGTGTGTCAAGCGCATATCACCCAGAGTCTCAGGGTGTGCTTGAACGGTGGCATCAGACACTGAAGTCTGTGCTCCGTAAATATTGTTTGGAATCTGAGAAGGATTGGGATGAGGGAGTTCCTCTAGTTTTGTTTGCTGTCCGTGAGACGGTTCAGGAGTCCCTAGGGTTCAGCCCGGCTGAACTAGTGTTTGGACACGGTCAGATGACCTATGAAAGTCCTTAAGGATCAGTTTTTATCAGAAGGCGTGTGTGAAAAGGCCAATGTATCAGACTACGCGAGTCGCTTTCGTGAGCGCCTACATGGCACCTGTGCGCTGGCAAAGGAAGTCTTCCTCGCAGAGATGTATGAAACGTCATTATGACAAACATGCTGTTTCTCGTCCTCTGCGGCCGGGTGACCAAGTTCTTGTGTTGCCTGTACCAGAAGCATTGTCTCGTGTTTAGAGATGTATATTTTCTTTTCTGTCCTGTGTGGATGCCTTTGCATGTTGAATAGTGTTCTGTATACTTTTTATGTCTTGTGTCGCAAACCATAGTGGGTTTGCTCTTTTAAGGGTGAGAGTGGTACGCATGCAGGTACCCTGTATACGCGTTTGTGTTTTTCCCCTCCTGCCGTTTCCCCAGGTGTCCCTCATGTTCCTGATTGTGCTCGGTGTTTCCCACCTGGCAGTTATGAGTGCATCGCCTGACTGCTGAGCTGGACCAATCAGTGGACACCCCTCCTAATTGCACCACCTGTTCCTTTTTCCATTACCCAATCACATCACACATCCCCTGGTTTAAAAACCCAGTCAGTTGGTTCTCCCAGAGAGACTCTTTTGATTTACCCCACATGGACATAGACACTCTTGAGATACATACCTTTTTTGATAAACAGACACTTTGTTCATACATACATCACTTAGTTTAGCACATACATCTCACTTTGTCCTGTTTCATGTGAGTATGTATTGCTGTGGTGTTTTGTTTGGTGTTGTCTAGTCAATTGTTTGCTGTGTGCGGTTTAGTCCTTGTTCAACCTGTGTTTTGTTTATCCCTGTGACCCGGGGAAAAGGTTTTTTTTAAGCAAGTCGCCCTTAGGCATACACAACCCGTAGGAAACCTTTGTCTAAAAACACTAGTTAGACCTGAGCGGACCACCCACTGTATTTTTGTATTGGTTATTGGTTAGCTAAGCGGTTCATGAGGCAGGCAAGGTCAGTTTAGGGGTGTTTAACCATATAATTTCATTTCTTCTGTCCAACTCAGCCCCTTTTCCCTACCCCCTTTACCGTGTGTTTATAATAAACGTTTTATGTTTGACGGTAGCTTTGGTTGTCTGTGTTGTTTGTTCTCACTGTGCCTTTACACTACACTGATTTGCATGAGTTTTATGTTACGGGTCTCTGTACCATCCACCCTAGACTGCTAGAGCCACAGGGTTCGTAACATTGGTCAATACAACCTTTCTATTAGAGCTGTAATTCTCGAACTGTTGGGTGCACGTTTCTAGGAAGTCAGGATTTAAATTTACTCTTTACAGTTGACTCTTTACAGTTACAGAATTTTGCTTTACTATAGACTATAAAACAAAACTGGTAATATCATATTCATCAAATGTGTAATGTTCTAGATATAAAATTTATTTTAGGTAATTTATTTTATTTAGAAATTCTTTGGTAACAAAATGTAAATGCCTTTTGTTTTCAGTATGTAAGTGTACTTTTATCTAATGTACAGAACTTGGTTTTTAGTAGATTTCTCCAAATAAAATACTGCACTGTGCCCATGACAGAATATACAGTGGATATAAAAAGTCTACACACCCCCGTTAAAATCCCAGGTTGTAAGGTTTTCATTTTTACCCCTCGAAGATTTCAGTTTGTTTTTCAATTGAATTGTTCACATTATAGGTCACATTAAAAGTGGAAAAAGTTCTGACATGATTTATCTTTGTCTAATTTTTTACATCACAAGAACCTGGCATTTTAACAGGGGTGTGTAGACTTTTTATATCCACTGTATGTTCCTAAATGCTCACATTGGTTCTCAGTACGTCTTTTAAGAATGTGTATTTCCCATTGACAAATGTTGTATTATTGTATCACTTGAATAGATTCTGGCACTAACTCTCTTTCAATGCAGTTTTTTTTCAATTCTACTTAAGATCCACATAAAATCCTATCCGTAACAACTCATACTCGTATCAAAACAAACCTGAATCATTTACATAAACGAGCCTTGCTGCTTTGACCGCTACTCAAATCACACTAACAGAAAGGGACAGAGAGACTGATGGAGAGAAAGAAAGGAATAGCAGGACAAAGAGCGAGAAAAAGTGCAACGTTCTCACCTGCGTGCCTGGACAAACCTCTTGACCAGGGTGATCTTGTGCTGCAGGTCAGTTAGGCGAGCCTCGTGTTCATCTGGGCTCCGACCCTTAGCCTTAGATAGGCACTTATATGCCTCAGTCAGAGCACCCATTGCCTTCTCATAATTTTGGTAGTCATCTATCTCCACCTAACAGGTGCACACATTTACAGACATTGAAATACATTAAAGATTTGTCTTATGAGACGCAGTAGTTATTTGAAAATCCATGTTGTTTCTGGTTTATAAATACTTATTTGTTTATTGGGTTAGTTCACTTCTTTCTACAACCCAGTGTCAGATGAACTCATGGGGTAAATTGTTTAAATATGCTTGTAATTTTAATGATAAAGACTTAAGATAAAGGTGGTTTCTGGATTCAATTCTTGAATTCAGCTGACTCTTTAGAGAAAAAAAATGTATTGGCAAAGTATCCCTTTTAGATTTTTGAATGACTACCTATAATGCTCTGCAACTGTACTGATACAGTACAGTATATGGCCAATACATTACAGATAAGCAGGCTGACATTAAAACTTATAAACACCTTTAAAATACCTTTTAAAATGTCAATATCATGAGGTATAGCTCCCTACCTGGGCACAGGCTTCATAGAAGCCCGCCAACAGGTCCGGTGCCCTGCCTTTGGTGTAAAAGCTAATAATGTTCTTCATGATTTCTGGATCTTTCCGCCAGTCGAGAGATTGCAGGTAGTTGGCAGCCATGATGTAGATCTCCTTCTGACGCGACACGCCAGCAAAGAACACGATCTTCTCTGTGTCCCCTGACTTCAGTAGTGCCCGCATAGCCTGTAGACCCGAGGAGTACTGTGTAAACAAAACTGAACAAACCTAATGCAATAGCTACTTACAGTGAAACACTGTATTGTTTGTTCATGTGTAACAAACAAGCACACCTGCGTAAACGCAACAACGCTAAAGTACAAAATACAGTACAGAAAATGGTGCTACGTGTATAAAAGTAGTAAAGTAGGACTTTTAATGAATATGTGTATAAAGAACAACAAGAGACAAGGAGGACTATTAGTGTCCTCACCCTCAGCTTGTTGCCGGCCTGGGTGTATTTCTTGGTGGCCAGGTGATAGTTGCCCTGGCGCATGCAGCAGTCAGCGATTCTCTCCAGCAGCTCCTTGCGGGCCTCCTCCGAGAGGTCCTTGGACTCCTTGGTGACGGTCATACTCTCGGCCAGTTCCTCTGTGATGGTCAAGCTCTGGTCCAGACACAGCTGCAGGGCCTCGTGGTACTGGGGTTAAACACAACACACACACTCAGGTTACAGTATGTGTATGCGTACATCATGTGTAATCCTTGACATGAAATGAATTCATCATTTTGGATACTGTTTATACTTTGGTAGAGCAGTACCTTTGAGCTAATGCAAGAGGAATTTTTAGCGGTAGAAGGTTTTAGGTGACAGTACACAAGCAGTGGATACATGTATATGTACGTGGAAAGACTGTCCATCAGGTATCCAGGACGGCTCCCTGCGACACGTGAACCCAAGATGACACGGGGGTACAGTACCTTGTACACGTGAAGCAGAGATGACACGGGTACAGTACCTTGGACACGTGAACCCGAGATGACACGGGGGTACAGTACCTTGGACACGTGAACCCAAGATGACACGGGGGTACAGTACCTTGTACACGTGAACCCGAGATGACATGGGGGTACAGTACCTTGTACACGTGAAGCCGAGACCACACAGGGCTACAGTACCTTGGACACGTGAACCCGAGACAACACAGGGGTACAGTACCTTGGACATGTGAACCCGAGATGACACGGGGGTACAGTACCTTGTACACGTGAAGCCGAGACCACACAGGGCTACAGTACCTTGGACATGTGAACCCGAGATGACACAGGGGTACAGTACCTTGGACACGTGAACCCGAGATGACACGGGGGTACAGTACCTTGTACACGTGAAGCCGAGACCACACAGGGGTACAGTACCTTGGACACGTGAACCCGAGACAACACAGGGGTACAGTACCTTGGAAACGTGAACCCGAGATGACACAGGGGTACAGTACCTTCTTTGCTGCCAACAGCAGCTCCACTGCCTTCTCAAAGTGGCCGTGTTTGATGAAGAAGTCCGAGCAGCGGGACAGCAGGGCCGGGTCAGATGTCTCATCCAGGTCCTCTGCTATGAGCTGCAGCGCTGAGAACTGCTCCGTGGCGAAGGCCAGCTCCAGAGCCTTGGAGAAATGACCAGCCTGAGAGAAAATGTAGGAACACCCAGCGATACATGTTGTTGTACGTGTTCAAATGTGTGGTTAATGTGAGTTTATCCATCAAACGTACTCTGAAGCCATTGTGTTCCTTCTAAATGAACAGTGAGCTAACGCCCTCTTGTGGAATTACATTTCTAACATTTTAGCCATACAGGAGACTCTTATCCATAGTGATTTACAGTTAGAGCATACATTATAAAATAGCTAGGCGGTACAACCACAGAACTCAGTAGTAGCACATTCTACTAAATGAATAGGTTATCAACAAAAGTCAGTGCAACATAAATAATAAACAAAAAACATAGGAAGCATTAGTTCATGGAGACAACAGAGGGTTGACTGTGGAGTTATAAGGTAGTCTTTGAAAAGGTAGTGTTTGAGATGTTTTCTGAAAATGGGACTCTGCCTTCCTAGCCACCACTGGAGTGCCGGGACAGGGTAGAGTTTAGACCCTGGGTATAGCGCTGACCTTGTGGTAGAGCATGACAGCACGGTCCATATGGGAGCCCTTCTCCTCGTAGTAACAGGCAGCCTCCATCATGTCCTCCGGGTTACTGAGGAGGGCCAGATTCAAAAGCTGGTCATCCAAGCCATTCTCCTGAACAAGAAGAAACACGGACAGTCACGAATGGCCCACAGATAATACAGTCTTTGACTACAACCATCAAATCAATAACGCAAAATAAATCCTATTCATCAGAAAAAAAAACAAGGCTTTCATTTCAAATCTAGACAGTAAGTCATTCAATTCCTGTTCCGTTCATCGAAGACAGGGGAATGGAGAAGGTGTACCGTGTTTGTTAAGGTGCATGTGCTACCTTGCAGAGGCGGATGGCGTTGTTGTAGGCCTGGGCGCGTGTGTAGAAATGGACAGACTGTTTGATCTCCTCCTGACTCTCATACTGTCGGGCTAGGTGGTACGAGGCAGCACGGTTCCCTGTGTCATTGGCTATCTCCGACGCCTGTTAGAAAATGCCACTTTGTCATTGGATATTGAGGTTAGATTGTGTAGATGATCGTTTTTAGGCTCCTGCATAAGCATGTTTTTCAACATCCCTTTGGAGTAGAAACAGGTCATTTCTCTACTTCCAATTGGCAACTTTTGTGTGTGCTACATCATAGATGTTCCCCTTAGCTAAGAAAACAAATGTTTTACCTTCTGAATGTTCCCAAGGTAGCAGTGCACGCGGACCAGCGAGAGGAAGTCCTGTGCATACTCATAGTAGCGCAGAGCTGACTCCATATCTGACTGGCTCTCCAGGTACTGGGCCCACCACTTATAGATGTTTCTGGATCAACAAGGAAGACTGCATGTCAAACACGGGACTACCAGTCCCACAGTTCCCAAGTATCACTCCCACAGTACCAGAGTTTGGGGTTAATTCAGAATATCAAATTCAAAATGTTCCTAAATGAAAAGCATTGAAGAAAATATGGAATTGATGTGTTCTATAGCATTATCCTTTTTGAGCCGGAGACAAATGAAACATGTACTGTCTTCCCATACCAAAATAAAAACAACATTGTGTGATTATAGATGTATTTGCCTTACTCGTGACCCACCTCTAGTATACCCAGGAACCACTTTGGGTCCCAACCCATAGTTTAAGAAACGCTGCTTTGTAGGATTGAATATTGCAAACCGATTCATAGTCTGCCTTGGGGACAGAACAAAACCAGCCCAGCATTCCCAGACTTACTTGTCCTTCTTTTTGTTAACATAAAACTCCAGTGACTGTGCATCATCCAGAAGCATCCTGGGTACCTCGAACCGGTGGGTGTCAGACCTCTCATAGCTAAAACACAGAGACAGAACGATGAGAAAACACACAGGGAAACACATATTCGCAGTGGAAAAGTATATTCACAATAATGACAAGAATGACGTTCCTATGATAAAAATAAGAGGCATATCCTTGTAGATATAATAAACTAAAATCAATGAAGATAACATGCATTTATAATTTATGGTACCTTTATAATTTATAGTACCTTTATAATTTATAGTAGCTTTCATATACATGAAAAACGCTGGAGCTTTTTAACTACTAAACTGTTAACCGTTGGTCTTCAAGCCCTGAAGTCAGTCTGCATCGGCATTATGCTGGCTCTTACAATATGAGGGCCAGGCCCTTGTCTCCGATGGCCTCCAGGTGTTTGGCGTAGCTGTAGTAGGTCGTCCTGAGGTGGATCCGGTCGTGGGTCTCCGCTGTCTCCAACGCCTGCGGCCACTTGCCAGACGCCTGGTACAACTTGTTAAGGAGGTCGAAGCGGCCGCAGCTCTTATACAGCTTCTCGGCATCATCCTGCGCCCCCCAGCGGGAAAAATGCGGCACCGGTTTAGAACGGAATACAATGGAAAATTACGCCCCCCCCCCACACACACACAACATGTAAATGACCGAAGAGAAAAGTACTCTATCATTGAACATATTGCAAGGTAATCTCAGAGAAACTAATAGTCCGTGGGCTGACCCTTCACCAAAAAGCAAGCAAGACAACCTTCATCTGCTGGGACCACCTTCTGTGTGCGGTAGGTTTCCTCACCAGCATGCCCAGTTGCAGGGCCAGTACTGCCACCCTGGCCTCCAGCTCAGGCTCCGCTTCAGCCTCACGAAGTGCCCGTGCTGCCCTGGCGTTGCCCATGTTGCCCAGGCACACCCGCGCCACGTCCAGACGCCGGTTCTTCACACACATCCTTGCCATGTTCTCCCATACCGCCTCACTGCAGAGAGGAAAGAACAGGTTGGATGAGACCTGTTTGTGTGTTTTCTTTAAAAACAAAACATGGTCCAAAACATTAAAAAAAAATACAGTTAAAAAACAGTTGATTAATGAGGAATTGGAAGAAACTAAATGTTGTAAACTATTTTAGAACGAGGCCAGTAAATGAAAAGTCACTGGTTCTAATCCCCAAGCCGTCAAAATCCCTGTCGTTCTGTCTCTGACTAATTGCTCCCAGGTTGTTGCTGTAAAAAAGAATGTGTTCTTGGCTTAAAATTCTGTAAAGAAATACAAATAAACATTAACCCAATCAAGTCCTATATATCTCTCCCTATATATCTGTACTGAGAATACATAAACAGTGATGGCAGCATGGATCTAAGTGGGAATCCAGACCTGGAGCACAGGGCAGGAGGCCAAGCAGGGAAGGAATGTTTGTTACGGTGTATTAAGCATTCGAGCGACTGCAGGGAAATCCAACTTAACAGACACATGGACATGCACATAGGCAGACACACATGTTCTCGCATTCTCCCTCTAATCTACATCAACCTCAACCCCCAATTTAGATTCCACTCCCATCTGGGCCCTATTTGTGCACCCGCCTCCCTCCCAACTGATACAGATGTGGGCTGTTTATTAAGGTTGGGCTACAGGAAATTCCCGGAATCTTTAGGGGCCCTGGGACTTGCTGGCAGGGGAAAAGGAGGCTAAGCTCACCTCGTGAAAACCCACGTTTATGTAGCACTGCACTGGCAGTCGTACGTCTGCCCTCTACGCTCAGAAAGCCTAGAAAAACAGCCCCACGTATCTCCAGGTCTGTCCACCTCTGAATAAATGTCTTCCACAGAGGTTTCAGAGTCAGGCAAATTGTCTTAGTAGACATAAGGGTTTTTTGGCACAGAGAGAAAGAGGGAGCAGAGGTAAAGACAGACAGAGTGAGGGTAAAGAAGAAAGAAGGACAGAGAGGTTCTGCCTTTTGCCCCCCCCCCCCCCCTCCATTTTCCTTTCAGGAAACGTATCCTGTTCTGTTGCTGGTTTGAGGGGGCCAGGGTGTTTTCGTGTCAGACACACACACAGAGAGAGAGAGGCAGCGACAGAGAGACAGAGAACAGGACCTAAAGCAGCTACAGTAGAAGGCTCCTAGGGCTTAAACACTTGTGCATTCTCACACACAGACAGAGCGAGGGAGGGGGATTTCTGCTCAGGACAGTTGTAGCCATAGAGTGATATCTCCCACCCCGAACCAACTCCCCTTTCTTGGACCAGGAGCACCACCTCTTCCCAAAGAGGGCGAGAGATAGATAGACAGAGAGAGAGAGACGGAGAGAGAGTGAGTCAGAAGAAAAGTAGAGCTTTTGCAGCCAGATAATGGAGCCCTTCCCTCAGTGAGCCGTCAGTGAGAGACTGGCCCTTAGTAACACGATCCAGAGGATCAGCTCTGTTGCGCTGCTCTGCCTCTCCACTCCCCCGCCATCCCTGTGGAGTCTGAAGAAGAAAAAACAACCCAGAGACAGACGCCCACACACAGAAGTGCCTGAAACCGCCGCGGAGGACCAACGGCGAGGTCGTAAAAAGTACCAGTCAGAGGAGCAGAGGAAAGAGGTGAAAGAAGAAGTGGAAAACACAGAGTGGAAGAGGGAATAGCGGAGGGAGGTTTGAGAGCGAGTTCAACTGCAGCCAGTCACAGGAGCCAGTGGAATGGACCTCGGTGCCTGCCGGATTAACCCACGCCTGCCCACCGTGCACTCCGAGGAGGAAGGCTGAACCGACGCGTCGCCCCTCCGCGCCTCGAGAAACTCAATGACGATGAACGGAGATGTTCTTTAGCTGAGCCAACGACACGTTCCCGTCGATCTTTCTTCAGCGGCCCGACCGCCCCGGGGGTAAGGCCTCAGCCCGCTAGCTGACCGGCGGTGGAGGAGGTGGAGATCCGGGGGTCCCCGAGCGCCCGGGACAGGCAGGGCAGCGCGGGAGACGAGCGTAGGGACGAGGAGGGGGAGGGAGAGGCGGGGGAGGGAGCGGCGGCAGAGGTGGCGGGCGGCCAGCGGCGCATGGCCGTGCAGCGGCTGGTGGCGGCGGCGGTGGCGGTGGCCTTGCTGTCCCTGGTCCTGAACAACGTGGCGGCCTTCACCCCCAGCTGGGTGCTGCAGGCCCTGGAGGATGGCCGCAAGCGCAGCGTGGGTCTCTGGAGGATGTGCCCCATCGCGGTGGGGGGAGACAGGGGCCGGGACGAAACCGGGGTCGGACGAAAGGGTCAGGGGGCCCAGAAGGTGTGTGAGGCCCTGGGTTGGGGCTCAGAGTACGTGGGCTACCAGGAGTCCCGGAGCACCGTCAAATGTAAGTGCGTTCGCGTTTCATGCGCGTTCTTCTTTCCATGCTAATAGTCCACAGTTACCCCAATACATGTGCATGTATCGATAGTTTGTATGGGAAGACCAACACTATAGGCCTGTATCTGAAAATCAGAGGAAGCAAGACCTTGACCCCAACATCAGCTGTTGACAGCTGAGGAATGTAATGTTTCACAAGCAGGTCCAGGAAACCTCATTCAATGAAAACAAATGGCCGCCTAGGCTGTATTGGATGGATTTCTGACATACACCGATGAGGAAGGATAGCATGCATGTCAATATAACTCCCAGAGATCCTAAAAAAGTGTCCGGAAATCATTTTGTTAAGCTATCCACTTCAAGGACTTCTTCGGGGAGTCTTATAAAGGCTACACAGAAAGATGATAATTCTGGTATGACAACATTAGGTATGATTCTAGCAGGTCAACATCTGATATTCTAGCATGTTAACATTTGATATCATTTTAGTATGACAAAACATTTGATATCGTTCTAGTATGACAAAACATTTGATTTCATTCTAGTATGACAAAACATTTAAAATCATTCCAGTATTACAAAACATTTGATAACATTCCAGTATTACAAAACATTTGATAACATTCCAGTTTTACAAAACATTTGATATCATTCAAGTATGACAAAACATTTGATATCATTCAAGTATGACAAAACATTTGATATCATTCTAGTATGACAAAATATTTGATATCATTCTAGTATGACAAAACATGTGATATCGTTCTAGTATGACAAAACATTTGATATCGTTCTAGTATGTCAAAACATTCAATATCGTTCTAGTATGACAAAACATTCGATATCATTCCAGTATTACAAAACATTTGATATCGTTCTAGTATGACAAAACATTCGATATCATTCCAGTATTACAAAACATTTGATATCGTTCTGGTATGACAAAACATTCAATATCGTTCCAGTATGACAAAACATTCAATATCGTTCTACTATGACAAAACATTCGATATCGTTCTACTATGACAAAACATTTGATATCATTCTAGCATTACAAAACATTTGATATCATTCTAGTATTATAAAACATTCAAAATCATTCCAGTATTACAAAACATTTGATATCATTCTAGCATTACAAAACATTTAAAATCATTCTAGCAGGTCAACATTAGATATTATTGTAGAATGTAAACATTTGATATCATTCTAGTATTACAAAACATTTGATATCATTCTTGTATGAAACATTGTGCTCTGATACGAACAGGTGTCATCATATGAACTTTCAATTCGGCATATTCATAGAATCTCTCTGCCCCCCCAGTGCAGTTCGACATGATGCGGGCTTGTAACCTGATGGCCACAGTGGCACTGACGGCCGGTCAGTTGATCTTCCTCCTGGGCCTGATGGAGCTGCCCTTCATCACACAGGACTCGCAGTGGTGGGAAGAGGCCATCGCAGCTCTCTTCCAGTTGGCCAGTGAGTACCACACCAACCACATTAAAGACACAGTCTGGGATCTGGGCATGTAATGTATGCACCCGCTGTTCCACGAAGAATCACAAAATCAAGAATGTGGCTTTAATGCAGCAACAGCAGAACCTGGGGTACAGTGTAATAAATAAGGGCTTGTAGTCTATCGTGGTGTCTTCAGCCTCTGGTTGGCAGACCAAAGCTGCTACCGAGGATGATCGTTTGCAGTGTAGGAGATTGACAACTGTGTCTAACTGTGTCTAATTTGTCAGGCACGAGGTGCGATGTAAGAAATCCTACAAGGATTAAACAGGACCATATCTTATCATTTCCTGGCAAAAGAAAGGTTGAGAAATAACGGTCTAGATAACCATATACTAGTGGTCTCAGCATCAGACTTGGGGACCCAGAGTACTTCTGGTTTTAATTCTAATCAGTCTGATTGAGACTTGGGACCCCAGGTCAATGCAATTAACTTATCAGGCTTTACAGAAAGCTAGTGGTGCACATGGCCCCCAGGCAAGGATTGCAGTAACATTGACCTATACGTTATATATACCAAACCCTACAGAGACACTAATACACTAACAACATGTTAAGACCCGCAGACACCTACATGCACTAACATAAGTGATACAACTAAACCACAACAAACCACCTACTGCACAAAGCAAGATACTAAATGACAGAACAGTGGGGAATTTTAAAGTGTCCAACTCTCCAGCTCAATGAGGAAATGCTCTTTTGTTTATTGGTTTTACGTCTTTTTTTTTTTTTTTGCTGAATGTTCCTCCGATCTAAAAATGGCAACAGTGCGTAGCTAAGAAACGTAAATGTCCCTCGTTCCCTGCAAAACACAATCAAGAAACCCCTGGAGCTTTGAGTGGCCAGAGGACAAAATGAATAAATGAATTCAAAAAGTCTAAACATGTATGTGAGAAGGGGGGGGGTTTCGGAATGAGATGGGAAACCAGAAAAAACTAGCAGTTGTTCTCATTCTGAGACAGAACTCTTCTGGAAGGTCAATTCCAGAGAAAATCAACTAGGAATAGTAAGGAGAGGCTGGGAGTGGGGGGGGGGCGGCGAACCGAGACTCCTCCCTCATCTATACCAGAGG
This sequence comes from Esox masquinongy, assembly GCA_016801175.1. Lineage (NCBI taxonomy): Eukaryota > Metazoa > Chordata > Actinopteri > Esociformes > Esocidae > Esox > Esox masquinongy. The sequence continues at coordinate 12,595 of JACXGI010019105.1, forward strand.
GCCGTGTGCCCGTGTGG
>JACXGI010019106.1:0-12465 GCA_016801175.1 Esox masquinongy
AATTTTCTGAGATACTGAATTTGGGGTTTTCATTAGTTGTCAGTTATAATCATCAAAATTAAAAGGAATAAACACTTGAAATATATCAGTCCGTGTGGAATGAATGTATACATTATACAAGTTTCACTTTTTGAATGGAATTACTGAAATAAATCAACTTTTTGATGATATTCTAATTATATGACCAGCACCTGTATATCAGCGCTGCGGAATAATTTGGGGAAGAGCGCGTATGTGTTCCACGTGCATCTCACCTGTAAAGTTACCTCAGGAAAAAAAATGCAGGCGATCTATTTTGACAGGTAAGATATCACGTTTGAACATGCATTTCACGCTCTAACAATTCGAGCCTACTTTTTTTATGTTGTGCGTTATTTTTAAGCATTTTAAACGAAAAGCCACTCGGGAGCCAGATGAGCCGGCTCGTTAAGGTGAACCGTGCTTAAAGAATAGGATCACCGAAAAGATTGAATGCCCATCGCTAGGGCTTAGGCTACATGAACCGGAAACTGCGGTATATCCTTCCCATTTGAAATATTTCCCGTACCAAATGCCGCCCAACTCTTCATTTACCACACTACTTTTAACCAGATCCCACAGGTCTCTGATCAAAACAAACACTAAAGTTGAGATACAAAGTACCAAGTAACAAACTTGGTAAAGTAAAACCCAAACCGTATTGTAAAGCAGTTCAAACACTAAATAAAACACTAAGAACCAGTTGACGTATTGAAGTCATCTCTTTATTATTCTCCATCTCCACAACCAGGGGTATTTCCCAAATGGCACCCTATTGCCTATGTAAGGTCACTAGTTTGTACTAGACAGAGAACCTAAGCATTTGGGCTCAATTCATATTATCACTGCATTGATCCTGACAACACAACACAACACCTCAAAATGGCACCCTAGTCCCTATGTATTACACTACTTCAGGGCTCAGGAGTTCCCATAAACCCCATTAAATGCACTATGTAGGGAACATCTGAAGCACTATGTAGGAAACATCCAGATTCCCACGTAGGGAACATGAAACCATTTGGTTAAGACAGTCTTGCGTTTTTCAGTACTTTATTTTCCTCTTCAGTTCTTCAGAGCAGAGTGGGTCATGATTGAACCCCCCCCCCACCCAACTAAATGAACCAAAATAATAACAGTATGTAGAGTCAACGTAAAACATGAGTAGTTGTAGTTACTGTATTGTAGTTAGTTGAACAAAATGATGTCTGTCAATACAAATACAATTGTTGGACAAGCTCCGATATTCCCCTCTACACTTTAGGTGTCACACTTGGCTGCTTGTTCTTCTGTCTCATATCCAGGGATACAGTCTGCTTGAGGAACTAAAGAGCAGGGTGTCCTCATGTCAATCCTGATCACTCCAAGACCAGATTGGGCTGCCTGGCTCTGTACAGCCACATCTGCTTTTACTCCCAAGCCAGGGTCTAGAACCTTCCACAAAAATCTGGACCTCCAAGTCAGGATCTAAAACATTCCACTAAAGTTCTGGGCTTCCAAGCTAGGGCTTTTAGAGCCTTCAACTTCAGGCCCTGTGTGCCAGGGTCTGATGCTCAACTCCACAAGCAGACATGGCGTCAGTGGACCTGCTCTGACTCCAGTGAGGATTCAGCCCAGTCATTTGGTTGCACCAACCAACATCTCTTCAACACTAACAGAGTACTATTTCCAACGAAAGCAGCTACATTTTCTTAAATATTCAGTCAAAAGATAAACCTTTACACATTCTTGGAGACTAGAAAATAAAATAATTACAAAAAATATTTTAAGAAATCATCTTTCAGGATGAGCATTAAAAAAATGTGACCGGTTGATGGGATAAAGACTCTGGGATAAAGGAGGGACGAGCTGTTACACCATGTGTGAACACATTTGTTCAAGCCCAACACTAACACACCTGAATCAAACAATCCTAGTCTTATATTTAGGTCCCAATCAGCCAGATGAGATGTGTGGTCGCTGGGATGGAACAAAAGCCTGAACACACCGGGCCTGTTAGAGCCCAGGGTTTGCCAGTCCTGCTTTGGAAGGGAAGCACATAAAGGGTTGCTACTCTGGTGGATCTGTGAGGTTGGTGAGATAGATGTTTGGCACTTGCAGTCATTTCCTGTCAATAGGTTGGTGTATCATGTGGCAGCCATCTTGTGTCGTTGTGTTCAGTTACGTAGCGCTTAGTGTCTCCATGATGACGAGGTCGTTGACACAATTAGTTGGTGGTGGAGTCAATGGTTGGCTTTAGCCTAATAGGTAGCTGGGTGGGTGGATGTGAAGACCCCAGTCTGTGAATGGCACCTGTCAGTCTTTCAAGGAATTGCACTTTGAGTCTGTCAGTCACTGTCCTCGTTTGTCCCCGCCCCCCGTCCGTCCCCGCCCCCCCGTCCGTCCCCGCCCCCCGTCCGTCCCCGTCTGTAGCCAGCCTGCATGCAGCCTCTGGGTCTGGTTTTGACTGGATCGATCTGGATCTGACCACGTGTCATTCTTTGATCTGCTCAGACAGAAAATACACAAAAGCAGGACTATGTTAAGACCAGGTCAGACAGAGAATTCAGTTCTGCACTACAGACAACAGAATATGGTTCCATTTGGGACGGAACAGGAGGAAAAGGCTGGTTACCTCAGTGACGACCCCCGCAGCAATGGTAGATCCTACATATCTCAGCATAAAGCGCCCAAGTTCCTTAAAGTCCTTATAGAGTTCCAACGCAACAGGCCTCTGTGTCTGGATCTCCACCACTGCATTCATACCCTTCCCCAAACATCTACACAACGTTAAAGTATACATGAGGTTCATAACCTTCCCCAAACATCTACACAACGTTTAAGTATACTTTACGTGAGGTTCATAACCTTCCCCAAACATCTACACAACATTAAAGTATACTTTACATGAGGTTCATACCCTTTCTCAAAACATTACACTAAATTAGGTAAGGTAATGTAGTTAAGGTCATTTAGTCATTTCATTTAGAGAAAGGTAATGTACTTGTCATTTAGAAAAGTAATTCAGAAATTCAATTGAACCTTTTTCAACGGTAATTAAATAGGGTCATTCAGTGATTTAATTAAGGAAGGTCCTTAAGTAACGTATGTAGTAAATCCCTACTCTTGCTACTCACTTGGGTTTCTTCTTGAGCACCTCTCCACTGCTCTTGTGCAGAACACTGACCAGCTTTAGGATGGTGGCTGGTTCACTGATTGTCTGGTAGTGCAACAACACCTACATGCAGAACACACTCACTTAGGACCCGCCCACCTGAGACCCGCCCACCTGAGACCCGCCCACCTATTCATAGAGCTAATCAGAACCACAGAGACTTAGCACACACAGTAAACACTAAGACCACATAGAACACATTCAACGACATGCTGTGCAGTGTGTGCGTGTGCGTGCGTGCATACTTACAGGGAATCCCTGTGTGATGGGGACGTCTATGTTGAAGAGCAGGATTCTAGCCCTGAAGCGAGAACATGCTCTTATTGGCTCCTTGATATCACAGAACACACAGCCCACACTGGAGAGAGAGAGGGGGAGGAGATATGTTTAATTACTATTATAACTCAATAACCATTTACTTTGTATATTATACATTTGAAATGTGGACTGTCCAAAGATACTTTACTCCCAACTTCGATGAAGAAAAGACTATCAGAAGTGAGAAGCAGTTCTCATCGATCATCTGAAACATGCAATCTTCAGCTACATTCAACAAAAATAACTAGGGGAAGTCAACTTTGGAGTCTTCAAAGTTGGCCTGCTTAAACAAACCATGAAACAACGAGAAGGACAGGAGCTCTAAATACCCCTGAAGTCCACCCTATCACTTCTGGGTGATTCTTCCACCTTGACCCTATTTGAAGTCACACCAAACCTTCCCTGAAAGGTTCATAATTGTGTGATGAAGCAAAATAATGACGATCTTCTGAGGTTTTCGCACGTTTGCCTTCAACACCACGCCAATGGCTGAGCCAGTGCCAATCCAGAAGGCCAGTCAGATTGCAATCTTTTGTAAACGGGACATTTTTTCAAGTGTTTGTGTGTTGTGGCTGGATCAGGGGTCGAGGACGTCTTACTTGATCTTGATGATGTCCATGCCAGTCACGGTCAGACTAACATGGTCCCCAGCGGCAGCCCAATCCAGAGGTTCATCGTGCAGAGAGATGCCTGGACCGAGGGAGACACAGAGACAAGGCTCAAATCAATGGACCGAGGGAGACACAGAGACAAGGCTCAAATCAATGGACCGAGGGAGACACAGAGACAAGGCTCAAATCAATGGACCGAGGGAGACACAGAGACAAGGCTCAAATCAATGGACCGAGGGAGACACAGAGACAAGGCTCAAATCAATGGACCGAGGGAGACACAGAGACAAGGCTCAAATCAAATGCCCAACCAAATTTTGAGAACCAAAAGTAAAACTATTTGACACAATGGAATGAATTAACCAAAAAAAAACAGCAAGAGAGATTTGTTCATTTCATTTTTGTTTTCAAAAATTTTTACTTTTATATATTATAGCTTTTCTGGCAGTATTATTAGTTCACTTCCTTTAGCAACATAAGTCAATGGTTCCTTTCACAATAATGCCCTAATAATGTAAACTGTTTGAAAAGAGACAGAGATAGAAAAAGAGACAGCATACCCTGTTAAGGCTGTAACAAAACATTTCACAGCACAGGATGTGGGCTGCACATCCTTTAAACGCCACAAGGTGGCGTTGTTGGATCGTTGTGCCCAGACAGTACCTTTAACAGTGCAGGTCTCATTGGGCGGCATGGCCAGTACTCTGTCTCCAGTCTGGATGTATCCCGCTTCGATCTTCCCTGTTACACAGAACCCTGAGCCCTGATCTGGAACCACAGAGAGTAGGGTTCAGCACACAGATCTCTGATCTAAAACTCAGAGAGAACAAGAATAGAACACCCCAACCTCTGACAGAAACCAGACAACCAGTTCAGAATACACAAACACCTGTAATGTTTTAACGAATGAAAAGCCTCCCAAGTCTCAACCTATTCCCTATGTAGTCCACTGGTTAGGACCACAGACTTAGGAGGGGGAAAGTGGTTTAGAGACCTGCTCACCTTTAAAGACGTCTGAGACACACAGTCTAAAAGGCTTGTCTACAGACCTCTGGGGTGGTTTGAACGAATCTATAGAGAGAAAAGTGAAGGAGAGAGGAAAAAAAGAAAGCAATAAGGAGAGATAAAGAAGAGAGATGGATGAGAGAGAGACAAGAGTGTGGGAAAAAACATAGTTAAACTTCATATTTAATTTATTCGGACCACAAATACCAGAATGTAATATTGAGACAGGAGGAAGATGAAAGTAGGGCGAGTGGAGGAAGTGGAGAGTTGGGGACAGAGTGACAAAATGGACTGTGTGAGAAACAATATAAAATGTTGTCTTTAATGTAGATTGTCCACAGATACCACTGTCTGTCACCGTGCTGAGTAATACTATGGCAACATGAGCACGCAAATCCTCATTACTCAGCACTTTCACTACTGTGATAGTCACAACACTACTCTCACACACACACACACACACACACACACACACACACACACTACTGCTGAGTCAAAACATTTCTCAAGTGAACATTCAGTAAATTTTATGAGATATTTCTAATTTCTGAGGGCACCTGATTAGTTCTTTCTAAAAAATAATATTCCCGCTCAATAGTCATTCAACTGTCACAGACAAAAAGTAAAAATAAAAAAGCGTACAGTGTTTTGTGGATACATGTTTCATTCTGGCCCCTGTTGTAACCAGACCCACAGCCCTGGTATTTTACTACACCACCTAAACAGGCTTCAAAGTCCTGCTTGGCGACAGCAGTTAGAGAAAAGAACTGTTTTAGGATGTTTGGCTGTGATCAGAGCATGTTTCATATATTAAGAAAATGGGACAGAACATTATTGCCAAGGGTAACCAGGAAGTGTTTTCTTCCTTTACCTTCATATCCAATAGGTGAGAAGAGAGGGCATTTCTTAGAATAATTTCAGCTCAAAGGTTAGATTACTCATATTGAGTGTAAGATCAAGCTAATTAAGAACGCATTTTTCTTCGTAGCACTGTATATTCTTGAAATTACAGGTGAATCTGAAATGACATCATATTCAAATGTATCTCAAACCATTTGGAAATTTTTATCCAGATTCAACACACTGATGAAGAGTGTCAACAGCTAAATTACTAAAAGATGTAATGAATAGAAGAGAGGCCCAAACCAATCTGGTCCAGCAGACAGGGTCCAGAGAACCAGGACGTCAACTCCAGAACTTTACTCTTAGTGGTGAGGTTCTCCCCTGACAAACCACTGGTGGGAACGTAGAACACATCAGAGTCCTGGAATAGAACACAGAACCATCATAAAACTACAGCACCAAGTGACACATTTAAAACCTCTGACCTAAGCCACAAAAGAAAGGTCAAAGGTGAACAGCCCTAAGCCCAGGTAGACAGCACTCACCTTGAAGCCAGCCTGTTTCAGGAAGTGACCAAGCTTGGACGTGATCTCTTTAAATCGCTCCTGTTGCCAATTCACCTGGTAGACACATACACAGTGTCCAGGGTGACAGCTGAGCTACGACTGCAGAGAACCAGAGCGGTAAAAGCTGATTTAATGTCAACAGGTGTTGCCATGGTAAACAGGGTGAGGTTCTCACCTGGTCCATCTTGTTGACGGCTACGGCCAGCTGCGTGACGCCGAGGGAACGGACCAGGAGGCCGTGCTCCCGCGTTTGGCCCCCCGCCTCGAACCCGGCCTCAAACTCCCCTCTACTGGCATCTACCACTAACACTGCCACATCAGCCTGGACACACACACACACACACACACACACACACACACACACACACGTTAACACACGGACGTCTAACACGGACGTCTAACACGGACGTATACAATAAACATGACTAATGTAGTACAGAGATGACCGTCACCACGGTTACATCATCTAATCCCACAGATGGAAAACATTCATGCTCTGGTCCAGATTCGGCTAAACTGGAGGCACTAAGGGTATTCACAGTGGTTTACTGGGGACGTCCCAGGGCGTGACACCACAGCCTAAAGGCTTGGTGGTGCCCCTGAAGCCCGGCATCCTCATCCTGGAGTGCCTGAAGAAAGCTCTTAGTCACAGCCCACAGATCACAGCTCACCACTCATCTGGTGAAAACCAAACATGCACGCATCTACGTCTTGTGAGCGTGGAGAATATCAACAACCAAAGCCACACACAAACACATATTGTGAATGCGGAGAATATCAACAACCAAAGGCACACACACACTGGAGCAACTGTCCCAGGGGCGGGGCTAGACGGGGGGGCTAGAAAACAGCAGGATGATGCCACCTATCGGAGCAGAGACGAAACACAGACCAAACGGACTACAGACATGCTACTGATATTGTTCATTAGGACATGGAGGCTGTACTAGAAACATTGGGAGTTTAAGATTATACCATTTATAAAATTAAATATTAAGGGTGACCATTAGTGGGGCAATTGACGGTCAGAAAAATCCAACTACCTGAGCAGCTCCAGTGATCATGTTGGGGATGAAGTCTTTGTGTCCGGGGGCATCCATCAGGGTGACGACCTTAGAGGGCGTCTCAAATTTGGTCATCCCCACGTCCATTGTGACGCCCCTGGAACGCAGAACCGGGCACGCTGATTCTCAGAGTTCAGAGATTCTCTGAACCCACGTAGGGACAGGTGTGTGTGTCTGTGTGTGTGTGTGTGCACGTACCGGTCTCTCTCCTCGCCGGTCTCATCCAGAACCCAGGCGTAGGCGAACGAAGCCTTGCCAGCCTTCTTGGACTCCTGCTCGTACTTGTGCATGGTCCGCTGGTTAACATGACCCAAAAGGTACAACAGGTGACCCATCAGAGTACTCTTCCCAGCATCCACATGACCTGGAGGGAGAGAGAGAGACAAACAGAGGAAGAGGCAGACACAGAGAGAGGGAGAGACAGAGCCTGAAAATATCTGATGATGTCATTGTCGTTAAAAACAATGTATTTATTTTCTATATTCCAGACGGACAGTAGAGACAGCTGTTATGTAGTGGCATTAACTTATGCAGGGGTTGACATTAAAGGAGCAATGTGTAGAATGTATTGTCCACGCTAGGCGGCTACACCCATCCAAAGTTCCCCATATTTTAGGAACCTGTGATTCAGGCAGACCTTTACACACAGTATCTTGTGTGTGTGTTTGTACCCATGACCACCAGGTTTGTACCCATGACCACCAGGTTTGTACCTATGACCACCAGGTTGAGTAAGGGTTTGCCACCCTGTCTTTTCTCCAGCTCGGCTCTGATGTCCAGCTGCTGCTTTGTTTTCCCCGGGGTGCGTCCAGGGGTGGGGGCAGACTGGGGCTCGTCCACCCCACCGGAACCTTTGGACGGGGTCTCCGGTCGCTTGGAGGGTGTGTCTGGGATGGTTGTCACAGTTAAGCCACTGGACACCACTCCGTTCTCCACTGTACTGGATGAGAAGAGTACCGTGACTCAGGACTGCATGTGTTCATTGACATGCTTTGCTAATATCAGCCCACAATAACAGATCATACAATTTGTCTGCTTTTTTTTGCAAACGTTAGCTACTGGCTAGCTAACTAAATCAGCAGTTGACTACATTACTTTTTACCAGCAAACTTGTTACTAAGTAGCCTTACCTGAAAAATACAACAATCCAAAATACTTCAGAACCAAAAACATGTTTTCCTAGTTTCTTTTCCGATATGGACACTCAGGCGCCATTCAAAAAGCATTAATATCCACTGACGGGAGGTAATTGGACGTGCAAAGTCTGTTAAGCCCGTACACACTGGCTGCTTGCTAGCGCTACCGTACAAAGAGGCACACTCCCATTCATTTCCAACGAGAGCCAGAGAATCACGGCGACAATGGGCGGAGCTAATCTTGAAACAAACTCTCCAAGCCGCAGCGACAGTTGAGAAATGTTCAATTTTATGCTAATTTCCAGCGAGCGAGCATTGACAGAGTTTGGCGACTACCAATGGCAGGGTAGATTTTCTCCGCATCTTGAAGTCCCATCTCTATTCTACTCACTAGCTTAAAACTCGCTTTTCTCGTCAAAAAATGGACGAGAAACTTATTATTGCGCTGTCCAGTTTCCCCATTATTTATGATGCTTCTCTGGCTTCACACAGATTTAATTCTAAAAATGGGTGCATGGAAAAAGGTTTCAGAGATCATTGGGATCCCGGGTGAGTGATACATGCATAAGTAAGAGGAAGTAAATTGCTATTTGAACTTGGACAAATCATTGACTAGGCATCGGTAATACATTTACATTGGTGGAGTCACGCAAATAATAAATACTTATTTATAATTGCGGAGACTGATGTTTCCCCTATACTGGTTGACGGTGGCATAAATTAGGAAGACGCCCAGCCCAGCAGGCAGGGAGGGTTCAGCGACAGCTCGCCAGAGATTGAGCGATTTGCGAGTTGAGCGAGCGGGCAGTGTGCACGTAGGGTTACACCTAAAGGAACCTTAGCCGAGTAGGCTACCTATTGTAGCCAATTAATAATAATAAAAAAAGCTCTATTTCAGAGTGTGCATGGACTCCAGCAGGGGAGAGGGAGAGCGCGCGCAACAACAATATACGCAATAAGATTAATTTCCAGCGCAAGATACCTTTCACCCAAAAATCTCCTAAAGCCAACCTATCTGTTTTTTTATTATTTTGTTCACACGCGTGGTGGTTTCAATGCCAGTTTGAGTATAAACTAAAACTCGCAGCAACGACGTAATTTAGTTACCTCAGGACAGTCGGATTCTAGCGGATTCAAATCAGCTAGCGAGTGGCGGCAAACAGACAGATGCACGCACGTGCTGTTGTCTCCGTTACCAAGTTAAACTCCTTTCAGGCGCGGCTGAACATTTCCGTGATATGCTGTCTAACAGTAGACTCAGGTTGGTTACAAGATTGTTTGTCAGTTGAGCAGCAATACCACGCTACTTGTTACTATAAAGACTTATTTGGAATCTTTACACAGCATACTCGTATGATTGAATTTGTAGAAATTAGTCAGGGCACATAGATGCAGAAATGCCAAAACATCGGTATCGGCCGATTGTGGTATATGAATCGGTGCATCCCTCAATATAATTGAAAATATTTACATATTCCGTTTTTATGGAATTATTGCAACACCGAATTATTTGAATACCTCTGCTCTTCAGTATCAAAGCCTGTACGGCTGAATGGGCTCGATCAAGGTGTCTCACATCTTGAAAAACAATGCAGAACTTCCATGTCCCACATCTCTAAATACAGTGGTTTGGCAAAGTATTCAGTACTCTTCATTTGTTCCACATGTTGTTATAGATTTATTTTCTAATGTGTGTGTCTGTGTGTGTTACCTCGGCACATCAAAGCCTGTGGTCTGTTTGTTTCCTGAGACGGTCATCCGGGCAACTTTAGGTAGAACCTCCAGGTCCAGTTTATTTTCAGCAACACCCCGGCCTTTAGCTAGAAGAGACACACACTCAATAATAAACACACACACACTTTCTCACACAGAGGAATGCAACTTCAGGAGTAATATCAAATGAAATGTTAATATGTTCTTTTTTTATTGATTGAAGGGACACAAGTCCCGTCATCATGCCACATTCTACCTGTCTGGTTCCTGTTTGACAATGTGTGTGTGTGTGTGTACGGTGTATGTACACTTGTACCCTCGGCCCAATTCCAGTAGAAAGGCTGCCATTGGGTTTATGCTGTGTGATTCCTCTCTGAAGTTAACCCTTTCCTGACGAGACAGGTGCAGTCTGTCTATAGGGCGGGCCAGGCCAGGCGGTGCTGGGCTGGGTCTAGCTAGATGAATCACTGGTGTGCTGCTATGACTGGCGTTTGACCTGTATCCCTGCTCAGACGTCAGATGCCTAGTCAGTTAAGGGTTAATTTCGGAACTGGCAGTTGCTGTAGAAATAAAACAGTGACACTGCGTTTCGCAGAATGATTCTCGACCGAATGCATCAACGCACCAGAGGGCAGGAAGAGAGGGGATACACACACACACGCACGCGCACACAAAGACACACACACAGACACACAGAGGACTTTCTCTGACCAAAGTATCTCTGTATGAGTCAACAGGAAAAAACCCCATTCTGCTAGAAGACTGATTCACAAAAACACCGCTAATCATCTAGAGTGTGTGTGTGTGTGTGTGTGTGTGTGTGTGTGTGTGTGTGTACATATAGCAGAAGTAACTCATGGAAAATCCAATTGAGAGAATTTGGTGTGCCCTAGGTGTTAAGGATAGAATTAGAATATTTTTTTTTCCCCTAAAAATATGATTACATTTTTGTCCCCTGAAAGTCCTCACTGGTATAAAAAGTGTGTGTAAAGGTAACATTACACATTTCAAAACAGGATGTCCCATGGTAAATCATGTCTAGTGAGGACATTTTGCTGGTCCTAACTTTTATAAATGGCTTTGTTTAGGATTGGGGTTAAGGTTTTTATAGGTTTTGAGGGATAGGGTTGAGGTTAATGAAAAAAGTTTTTTATGGAAATACATTTTGGTCCCAAGAAAACATGTGACAAGTAAAACGTGTGTCTGCCCATGTGTGTGTGCGTGCGTGCATTTGTCACAGGCCAGGAATGGCTAAGTGGTGGTGTTCATGCAGGTTAAGGTAAATGTTAGAACAGTAAGTTTGTCCATCTTTGGGCGCATTCATGCAGAACAGACCCGTGTCCTCTGGAATAACAACAGTCCATGGCACGGATTCCAAGAATTATTTCGGTTCGTAACTTGATTAAAATATTATCATACACTGCACCAAACCACACAAAATGTATAGAATCAAGTGCTTCTATTTACTTTGCTAATTGAAGCTATGACTGGCTTTCACACTGGCTATGGTGCGGTTAGGGTCAAACCCAGTTTAGGATTTTTAGGCCAAAGGAACTGTTGAAGGGGTGTGTTTATGCAGAATGAACAACCTACAGGCTAAACCTCCTAAAGGCACCTGACCCCTCCTACTTCCTCCACCTAGCAGATCCAATAGGGCATTCTGGATTCCTAGAAAGAGAAAGTGTACATATCCTGTTCCCTCCATCGACTCCTCCTCTCCCTTCCCTGCTCCCCAGCCTTGTCCCTTGTCAACTCCCTCACTTTCCTCCTTCATCGCTCCTTGCACCTCAGTTAGACCTGAGGGCAGGGTGGGTGAATTGTTACAGGCTCTGAGTCACAGTAGCTACAGGGTCTCCTGGTGTCTTTCAGAAGAATCCTGGAGAATACAGACCTGATACTGTGTGCCTGTCTGCCTGCCAACATGGCTATATAAACACAGCTAAGCTAACACACACACACACACACACACACACACACACACACACACACACACACACACACACACACACACACACACACACACACACACACACACAC
>JACXGI010019107.1:0-12563 GCA_016801175.1 Esox masquinongy
AAAACTTTGTCCAGAGGATATATAACATAACTTGGTCAGAAGAGTGTCAGTTTTTGGATTACGTGCTGTGATTTGTATGAGTGTATGTGTGTGAGCCTAATTTGGAAGGTGGAAGAAATCAGGGCAGAGTTTTAAAGAGCAAAAGGACAATTAGAGATGTCTGAATTTGATCTGAATTTGGAAAACAATCCCACAACAACTGGAAACCAGTTATTTGTGGTAATTAAGATTTTTTTAAACGGGCAAATCAAGTGGAAACAAAGCTTTTCGAAAACTAGTACACAGAAAAAAATTTGCATTTCTAGTAAAAACGGGCATGGTGAAATCATAACACAGGATCTGTACTGAAGGAGGAGAGTGGAGTTTCTCAGCAGTTTCTGCAGAATAAATTATAATTTCGGGCACTGAGAACATCACCCGGAGAAAGGAAACCTAACGGTCCGGGGCCCGCTTGAGTTCTCCTCCCTCACTCACCCATCCACCTTCCAACACAACCTGAGTTACTAAGGTTCGTCCGACTTACTTGGCGACACGTTTCTCGCTGCCGACATATCTGGTGACCCTCATCAGACCCGAACGGGTCCCCAGGAACGCAGCTTCCACCCCCTCCTCCATACTGACCACACAGAGGAGAGACACAATGAGGAGACGCAATGAAGAGACGCAGTCGTTGAAAAACAACCCGTAATCTAATCCAAACGCCCAAGCGTCTGGCGAAACGTCAACCGGCGATACGCGGCCGTGATGTCGTGACGGTTACCCAGAGGAGTCGAGCATGACGGCTGTCCAGTACGCCTCCATGGGGGCAGTGACCACAGCGTCGAACAGAGTCTGTCTTAACAGTTCCTCGTCACCTAGGAGACGCAAAACACAGTGCTGGTTACTAGGCACGTCACCGTGGACGCAAGCTCACGGAGGATTTACAGCCAGACTATTCCTGGGCTGGGGTGAAAGAGCAGCAGTTCCAAGCGGTGAGAACCGTGATGATGGAGGACCAACTTCTTCACTTGAAGCACGTAGAACGTGCAAAACATTTCATAGTGTGAATTACCCCAAAAGTGCACTGGGATGGTTACGTGAGGCTGTAGGTGTAGAAGCCGTGGATCACACGAGACACTGTGCACTTGTTTCAACTTACACTCCAAATCAGGCTCCTTCCCGGTGAGGTATTGAAACACAGCCTGGTGCTGGGTCAGCTTACGGTGGTGAGGGTCGATGTCTGTTTCACAGTAAGTCCTAAACACACACGTACGCACACGCACACACACACACACACACACACACACACACACACACACGCGCACACACACACATAAAGAAGCATTACAGAATCACTTAGGTGCAAAGGCTGCTAAAATCGCAAATCACAAATAACTGTCACAGAATCCAACACACACAAATATAAACACACACCACAAACACACACACACACACATTGACACAGTAACTCTCACCACTCATTAGCGATAGTCACATCGGGCTGCATCAGGTCGTTGAGGCCTGTGGATTAGAAGCACCCTGTAAAACATCCCAGCGGAGTACAGTGACCCTGGCTACTCAAGCACATCGCTCCAGGCCTACGTCACACATCGCTCCAGGCCTACGTCACACATCGCTCCAGGCCTACGTCACACATCGCTCCAGGCCTACGTCACACCTTGGCACACATGCAGTACGTCTGGATGTGAATACCTCGTCAGAAATGTCAAAGAATGCAAATGCATTTTGACCATTCTAATTGGTCTCAGAAACAGAAGGGCTGGGTCAGAACCAGAGCCAAGCCGTGTTTAGATCAGCAGTCAGTGGTTCTGATACACAGTACAACACCAGTCGTTGTGATGTCACCGCCGAAAGAAGACGTCAGTCTTGGACTAAATTGCGTTTTTTTAGGGAACGATGGAGCAGTACAATACTTTGATTTGTCAGGCAACTCCCATACTGCAGAGCAAAGGGTCTTGGTCAGAGAGAAGACGTACCCTCTTTAACGGACACGTTCCCTGTGAAGATGTATTCTCCATGGCCTCGGGTCAGCACGATCCCAAGACTGTACAGAAAAAACACCAAGACATCTTTCCACATTTGATATTTAACAGGAGCTATCATTGTTTGTATGACATTCTGTAGATTTGGAAGAAGAAGCTTATTTTATTGTCCATTTTAAATCCACCAACCTGAATGGTGTCTCGTTGATGGTTGTGTAGAAGTAGTCATTCTTCAGGAACATAACTCTCCTCTGGTAGGTGTGTTATGCCGCCATGTAACAACAATAAGGATATTAAATGTTTTTTGTTGATGTTTTGTATTTTGTGATTATGATTTATCATTTTTACCACACCGTTCTTTACATCCTACTATTTTATGGAACTTACCCCTTTCTCTACGGTGGCTCTGACATCTAAGGACAGACTTCCAGTCTCTCCTTTCACCATGGCAGTTCTCAACTAGGAGGGAAAGAAAACACACACGGCAAATGAACACACACACACCCACACATAGACACACACACACACACACACACAGACACACATACGTGGAAAGCAGCAACAGTCTCATTGCATTTTGAACAAGGACAGTGGTTATGTAAAGGTGTCATTAATTAAATCCTTACCTTCTCGTCATCGTCCTCCCACTCCACCTCCGACAGGTCAACACTGTTGTAGTTGGGTTTCGGCTTCAACTTCTTCCCCTCCTTATACAGAGGTCGGAGGTCAGGGTGGGAGAGGATGTAGCCATTGTTGGTGTTGAGAAAGGCATAGCCGTGGACCCCCAGCTGCCCAACCAGGGAGTGATTACAGTCATTTATTGGACAAATTGATCATTTAAAAATATTTTTAAAATTCAAAAGACTGAATGAGGTCTAAAAAAACCTCACGACAAAAGAGAAGCACACACAAAAAACAACATTTCAGTCAGAGCAGAGGAAGATTTTCAGGAGCAATAACGGATAGGGCACAACATCAGATTTTTTACGTAGACAGTTTAGGGATTCAAACCAGTGACCTTTCGGTTGCTGGAACAGCCACTAGGCTGTTAGACCCCAAACAGTTGAGAATTAACAGTGTAATGCATGATGTTGGAGAATATCAAACATGGGGGACATTTTGTGACATTAAAAGAGCTCAAGGGTCTGTTACCTTATATCGAGGAGCCAATCGCATCAGTTCTTTCAGAGGGACGTCTGTCCCCACCACGCCCAGAAGGATCCCATGGGACAGCTGACCAGAGACACACAGAACGACATTAGGACACAACCACACACACACACACACACACACACACACCCACACACACACGAACACACGTTTTCACACAAACACACTCCCACACATAAACACACACACACAGGTTCACACAAACACACTCCCACACGTAAACACACACGCACACAGGTTCACACAAACACACTCCCACACGTAAATACACTCACCGTTTCTTTCTTCTTACTGAACACAGGCATAGCTACTGTGGTCATGAGTAGCAGGCTCTGAGCACGACTGTTGAACAGCTAGGGTGAAAGAGGAGTCAGGAATGAGTCAAGATGAGTTAGGAGGAAGAGGAGGCAGGAGGAAGAGGAGAGAAGAGGAGTCAGGAGGAAGAGGAGGCAGGAGGAAGAGGAGTCAGGAGGAAGAGGAGACAAGAGGAGGCAGGAGGAAGAGGAGTCAAGAGGAAGGGGAAACAAGATGAGTTCGGAGGAAGAGGAGTCAGGAGGAAGACGAGACAAGATGAATCAGGAGGAAGAGGAGGCAGGAGGAAGAGGAGAGAAGAGGAGTCAGGAGGAAGAGGAGGCAGGAGGAAGAGGAGTCAGGAGGAAGAGGAGACAAGAGGAGGCGGGAGGAAGAGGAGGCAGGAGGAAGAGGAATCAAGATGAGTCAGGAGGAAGAGGAAACAAGATGAGTCAGGAGGAAGAGGAGTCAGGAGGAGTCAGGAGGAAGAGGAGGCAAGAAGAGTCAGGAGGAAGAAGAGTTATGTGGAGTCCGGAGGAAGAGGAGAGCAAGAGAGAAGAAGAGGTGAGAAAGAGGAGAGTCACCATTAAACTCGGCTCGGATAAACTCAGATCTATCACTACACTAATCATAACTAATAGTAACCCTTTCAGATCTATCACTACACTAATCGTAACTAATAGTAACCCTTTCTGATCTATCACTACACTAATCGTAACTAATAGTAACCCTTTCAGATCTATCACTACACTAATCGTAACTAATAGTAACCCTTTCTGATCTATCACTACACTAATCGTAACTAATAGTAACCCTTTCAGATCTATCACTACAGTAATCGTAACTAATAGTAACCCTTTCTGATCTATCACTACACTAATCGTAACTAATAGTAACCCTTTCTGATCGATGAACTTTAAAACCAGCTGGTTTTTCAAGAACAGCGCTTAGCTCTGGTATATATCTCCATATACCACAACCCACAACAAGACTCCCACAACTGTAGCCGTAGGCCAGACTTTACCTCTTCAGTGTTTGGCAGCTGAGTGGGTGGGAGTGTGACAACATGGCATGGATGAAGACAGGGCACACAGCGTCAGACAACATGGAGGACACAGAGATGGCAGACAATGTTAGATGAAGAAACAAAATGGCCACACCTTGGATAACAAAGAGATAGAGTGACAGAGATGCAGAGGTCCAGTCCTAAACAGCCCCAAGACCCAGACTGGGTGTTTGTGAAGATCTGAGAGGATTTGATTGGGCATCAGTAATATGGTGAAATTGTGCCTCTCTGAAGCCTATTGGTGGATTCATCTTGTCAAGATCTCCACAAGCACATAGAGACACAAAGACAGAGAGACACAGATACACAGAGACAGAGAGACACAGAGACAGAGAGACACAGAGACAGAGAGACAGAGAGACACAGAGACACAGATACACAGAGACACAGAGACATGACTCACCACACTGTCCATGTAAGCCTCTGTCCAGATGATGTCATGATCATGGTTGATGACCATTGGTCGACTGAGGACGTGAAGATATTCCATCACGTTCTCCTGGACATCAGCCAGGGTGGATATGTGTGTGTAGTAACCTGTGCAGGATGACATAACACCAGAATCACACACACACATTTGTTTTTCTATCATTGTGTGGACAGTCACCCAGAAACTCATGTTCCTTATTCCCTTGCCATAGACCTCATGAATAACTTTAACTGTTACATTAACCCAAGACTTCAATCAATAACCCAACTTTACGCCGAAGCCCGAATGCCTTCCGGGCTTCTACCCTCACCATAAACGGTAATAGACAACCAGCATAAGCAGTGTCTGCACAGGGTGTGTGGCATCATCAGGGACCCTTCACACCCATGCCTCAATCTGTTCACCCTCCTACCATCAGGCAGACGGAACAGGTCTCTTCGGTCCCGCACCAGCAGGCTCAGGAACAGTTTCTTTCCATCCACTGTAACCCTGCTGAACTCTGTGACCCAGCACTAACCAGACCCACCCACCGCTTAGTCCCGCCTCTCGGGGACCTTGTTGCACTAGTCTCTTGGGAGTGGATGGTGACATTGCTTTGCAAAGTTTGATGAGGAGGTTTTCAGTTGGTACAGGTATGTGTTTACCTCGGGAACCTCACTGCTGCTATTCCTGCATTTCAGTTGCACATGCTACCTTGCACCTTCAATTTGCCTTTATTGCACATTTATACATCCCACCTATAACAAAAATTGTTCTTAATTCTTTCAATTGAACATTTTCTGCACTCTTCTATTTGCACTTCTGGTTAGATGCTAACTGCATTTCGTTGTACTGTTTTTATAGTTGTATAATAACAATAAAGTTGAATCTAATCTAATCTAATAATTAAATCTGAAAATAACCCAATTGTAAAATGCCCAACTGTAAATTCTTCCCTAAACCCTGAACCAGAAATCACAATGAACCTAGCGAGGACTGGAGCTTTATGGTCCTCACAAGTAGGTTCTGGATCAAACACACACACACACACACACACACACACACACACACACACACACACACACACACACACTGTCCATTAAGCCCTGAGGTCCCAAGTAATTGTGACTGATGTGTGATAGACAGCTTTACCGTCTCGTTATTACAGGATTACAACCAGAGACATATTCGTAGAGGTGGGACATCTTAGCATTCCCTATGGCAACCACAGGTAATACTGATCGTGGATCATTACAATATTTAAATGTGAAACGCCAACCAGAGCAGTTAATGGAATTTTCTTTATTGCTAACAACGCTACATGGTTAAACGCTTGGAATAAAAATGTAATTATCACAAATGGATAAATACAGAATGGGACTAGCATGGCGTCCATTCAGCTTTTATAGATGTCTCTGATTACAACACATTCCAGGCTATGTCATCATGCTGATGTGATGAATCAGCTTCCTAAGGGACTTTCCCAAATCTCCGGCAAAATAAACAGAACACTTGAATAAATGAGATACACATGAGGTATAGGGATTGTCTCTGCACCAGTGGATACAACTCTAATGTTGAACTCACGGGTTCACTATCAGCAGCTCCCTGACTTTAATGGGAACAGCCACCCGGGGGCCATCTAGAGATTATATTACTATAGTTGGTTGAGGCTGTCAGTTGTGTCTTGCACCAAATGTACAAATACAATCCTTGTCTAAAGAAGACCTTTGTGTGTGGGGGGGAGGGGGGGGGGGGGTCTGGGGATCGTGAAGTGACTCCCCCGGAGGAGATTCTGAAAGTCACTTTTAGCCAGACCGCGTAAGCGGAGCCGGCCTAGAACAGTGAGTGTCTCTTACTGAGTCCGTCCCTGACTGACTACCCCTTATTAACTAGCGTAGTGGTTAGAGACGCGGGCTACGGAACAACTGGTCCCAGGACAGATAAAAACTTCGCTGGCTATAACTTTATGTAGCTATGTAATAGGAAGACTAAAACAAAACAGTTCTGGTGGATATAACGATTTGTTCTGAAAAGACAAACACTTTGCTGCCTACACAATTCTCTTGTCTTTTCACTTGACAAAAAAGTCAGTTATAAATACATCGTCACCGATATTGATAGATACTCAATGTCATTCACGAATGGCTAATTAGCTGTTAAAACGGCCAGTGGTAAAAGAGGATTTGTTCAGAATAGACAAAAACTTCGCTGGCTACAACCTTCTATAGCTACGGGAAGCCTAAAATTAAACTTTTTACTGTAGTGATGGCCAAACGAGGCTTCATTAGTGTTATTGTAGCAGCAGTATGTAAAAAAAGAACAGACAAGAACAACATTGGAATGGACATTAAACATAAAATGACAGACTAGATTGTTAACTATATTGCCTTATATAATTCAATGATGGCTTTTATTTTGAAAAAGAAAATCTGAGTTAGCGCTGCTAGCATAATATCCTGCTGCTAGAAGATCAGCCATCACTAGTTTACTGTTACATTGCAACTATTTCTGGTGGATTTTCGAATTATGTCTTAGCATTTCTTCAGGATAGTCAAACACTTTGCTGGCCACACGATTCTCACGTCTTTTCACTTGACGTAAAAGTCTGTTATCGTCACCTATATTGATACAGTAGTTATTGTATCAGTGTCATTCACGAATGGCAAATAAGCTGTTAAAACGGCTAGTGGCAAAAGCAATACAGTTAATAGATGCTATTTTGGTGGAGGTAAACTTAATAAGAAACGTTACTAAGTTTAACACAATGCGTAATGGCGTCTAGCGACATATTACTGGCTAATAAGCTTTTAAAACGGCCAGTGGCAAAAGTCATACAGTTCATAGATACTATTTGTGGTGGAGGTAAACTTCATAAGAAACGTTACTCAGTTTAACACGATGGTTAATGGTGTCTAACGAAATATTCAAACTTGACATGATGTTAATGCATGACAACATCTTATAATGTCAATATGCTATACTGACACCTGGCAAATGGTCAGCTCTGTGGTGTTGTGGTTAAAGGCCTTTCACATGGGCGACCTAGGTTAGAATCTTGAGAGGGCAGCCATGATCAACACTTTCTATTGCGGGCCGGCTGAACTAGGCTTGCCTGGTTTCTTGTTTCTCTGTATTCTTCGCCACTCGCTCTGCCAGTTTCTGCCTTCGCGCATCACACTGCCGAAACAGGCGCATGGCATTGCCTAAACAACTGAATCCCCCCAGGCGTCAGCCCCCACCCCATCAGAACCCCCCGATCCCACCAGCCCCCACGCCGTCAGCACCCCCTAATCAAATCTTTCAGGCTATAAAAGCAAAAGCCTGTTGCCAAAAGGAGAAGCTTAATCTCTCTGTGTAAACTAACATGCATTCTCAACAACTCACAATGAGGAAACATCAGCAAAGTCGTTTTACTTTAGGCTACTTTGCCACAACAAGCACATACGCTGTCACCTGAGAGTTACCCTGGCTTCATGTCCCCCGTTCAGCGTAACGGGATGGTCTATTTAACATATTAATCCTAGCATGTTCCAATATGTCTCCTTATTGACCTGGGCCAATGCACGCATCCAAGAACATTAATCTCAGTGTTTCATTTATAAATACAATCGCATCGTGAGGTTTTTCATTAAAGGTGGATTTGTTGTTCCGGAATAAGCACATTACGGCGTTATTATAAAGCGAATGAAGATGTCGGTCGGTTTTAAGGAACCCGAACGCTGTGGCGGAATGTGGGGTACCTTTGTTGTTGCAGGCGATCCACTTCACATTCTGAGCAAAGGTCACCTCGCGACCAATGAGGTACGTGAAGACACGGACCTGAAATATATAAAGAGGTGACATCATAGTTTTAAAAAACATGGTGTGACCACTGGTGCTTTGTCTTCTTCTTTCAACCTTATTTTGCCATGTGTGTTTGACTGATGACACACTATCATTACAGGAACGACCAAGAAGCTATTAATGCCTTGCTCCGGGGCACAATGACAGATCTTTCAACGTAGCCAGCTCTGGGATTTTATCAAGCGACCTTTCAGTTACTGGTCGGATGCCCTAACTGCAAGACTGTACTGTGTGTGCGTGCGTGTGCGTGTGTTACCCTGCGTTCAGGCCAGTTGAACTCCTGAAACACATCCTCGTAGTCCTCCATGGCTCCGTCAGTGATTAGCATGATAGCCTGGTTACACAGACTGCCTTGTCCCCGCGCCGCAGCCTTCACACACACACACACACACACACACACACACACACACACACACACACACACACACACACACACACACACACACACACACACACACACACACACACGCAGTCATGAAGGAGGACTAGAGGGCATAACTGCCCATCAGGGCTCTGCTTTGCCCCTTGACGTCTGGAGCCATTTGAAGGCCATCTCGTTTCAGCCCCACGTACACGTACAGTTTGACCTGATAACCGAGGCTTTCGGGACGTAATCTAAATGGACGGCTACTAAAGAAGCGGGTGGGTGAAGGTCTGCTCCATGTAGAGGTCACGTGATCAGCCCACATCCCGGATGAGCACCTCCCTGGGGCCTCCCCGACCTCAGCAGCACCAGACCTGATTGGATGTCTCCATTACGTCTGAGTCAGGACAGTTAACCAGCAATACCAGGGAATAGTCACTTTCAATAAGGAGATCTTCATGAATACAGACCTCATTGAGGATTTTAAAGGATTCCTTCATGGCCTTCTTCACTTTCCCTTCTCCCTTCACCTGCAGCTCTTCTACCAGGAGTTTGAAGTGCTGCCGAAAGAGATTGGATGAGATAGAGAGGAAGGATACAGAAAGCGAGGGAGAAGTGAAAGAACTGAAGGGGTGTGCTTGACAGTATGCATTATGTATTAAACAGTGACAGAACTTCACTTTGACCCCTTTACATTCTGTTTCGTGACTCTGTGTCTCCGTCAGGTACATCCATTGGGGTGACAGCTGGCCCAGTGGTGAGTCCCACTGATCCAAGCCTCCTTAATCAGCCTCAACTAGAGGACAGCCAGCTGGGCTCAGCGGGTTAATTGAGTTGATTTGAATTAGTCCCGTTACCTCTCGATTATCCAGGTCAGCCTGGACCAAAGTGCCCTTGAAGCAGGGTTCCACGTACTGGACGTAGTCTCTGTACTGTGGGATGGAATACACAGGAAAAACGGGTCATGGGGTATGTGTTTGTGTGTGTGTGTGTGTGTTTGTGTGCGCGCAGGGGAATATCAGCAGTTTGACTTCAATAATAGATGTTTAACCAGGTGTATAAAACGTTTTTAAATTTCACTAAAAAAAACAGTCACAGGGGGCAATTGTGAGCGAATCAGATTTAAATATACTGGAGACGGATGGTTAAGCTGATGGGCTGAATTTAGGAATATCAATTCCACACAGAGACAAAATGTTGTTGTACAGTAAGCTTTTCAAAAACCCTAATCCTGACCTTAACCATCCAGAATTAATATCTAAAGCTAACCGTAATATCCTTAATAACAATTGCACATCAATCTATTTAGATTACAGCAAACATCATGTGGCAAATAAGGTCGTCATGCGCTGAACAGCAGCGAAGCACCGAAAAATCCCTAAACCCGGTGTTACCCGCCAGCCCAAAAAACCCCTAAACCCAGTGTTACCCGCCAGCCCAAAAAAACCCTAAACCCAGTGTTACCCGCCAGCCCAAAAAACCCCTAAACCCGGTGTTACCCGCCAGCCCAAAAAAACCCTAAACCCGGTATTACCCGCCAGCCCAAAAAAACCCTAAACCCGGTGTTACCCGCCAGCCCAAAAAAAAACCCTAAACCCGGTGTTACCCGCCAGCCCAAAAAAAACCCTAAACCCGGTGTTACCCGCCAGCCCAAAAAATTGGGTGGAGTGCAAGTGTTGTTTTTCTTTAATCCACCATGTACTCACGGCGATGACATTGACAAAGTCGTTCTCGCCCAGCGTGTCCAGGATGGTGTTGATGGTGTGCTTGGCGATAGTGAGCCTGAGCCCCTTCATACTGCCGCTTACGTCCACCACGATGATGATGTCCTTGGGAGAGGTCGCCGCCTGAATGTACCTGGAACCGGTAACGGGAGAACAGGTGGGGGCGAGGCGACACATGGTATATTTCGGTTTCAGGTATTTACTGGGTCAGTAGCGTCACTGGGTCATGGCGGGTCAAGGGTAATGTCCAGGCAGGGGTTCAGCACGTTCTGCACCAATAAAGATTACCGGACAGGGTTCCTAGAATGACAGGGAGTATTCTAGGTTGTGAGATGAAAACAATGGAGCGCTTCGAAGGAAGGTGTGTTTCACAAAGACGAGGAAATCTCTTGGGAGGTTAATGAGCTTTGGTACAGCGGGATGAGAATGAAGAGATGACGATGGAAGGGGGAAGAGTGCGGAGGGTTCGCTTTACTCTTCTGTCTCCATCTTGTCCAACGGCTGCTTTACCTCACCTGCCACTCTCCTTTCATCTCTTTACACCATGGCAACCTGACCTCTGTGTTTTCCAAATGACCTGTCTAACCTGAGAGGAGATTCTCAACATCCAAGACCCAGGGTATTAATTAGGCTTGCACTGACTTGCAAGATTCCATGAAAAGTTTATGCAATGCAGTTTTCTGGGAATCTTGATTGGAAAATCTTGATCGGAGGATTCCTGGAAGCAGTGTATGAATATGTAGACATCTGGAAACCCTGTCACTGGGATCTGGTAACCGGGATCCAACACAGATTGTCCGACAGGGCTAGTAGTTGTCACAAGATCACTGATAACAACAACAAAGTGAAACTTCCATGACCCATACTCCAACAGTGACCCCTTGACCAGGGGCTTGTTAGTCCTATATTCTGTTCAGGTTGCCTGTGGCGAGTGGCAGTCTTGTCATCCTCCACAGAGACTAAGGAGGTCAGTGACGGAGAGAACAGATTAGTGAAGACGGATAGATTCTCTGAAACCAAACGTTCCTTGGCTAACAGATCACTTCCTCATTACGCTACTCTAAACAGGGAAGTGTTAGAGACACCGACCTGCTTCCACAGGCTTAAGCCGGTAAGCTTGATGCCTGCCAGGACAATGCCACCATTGTTCAGGCCAGAGAGAGACCAAGACCTCGTAATCACAATCACTACGTCTGCAGAGCGCGCAGACTTCCACATCACCTCTTCTATCCCCCTAACAAAGCGTTCCCGACGCAGGAAGACAAAGACAGACAGACTAACGGACAGGCAGGCAGGCAGAAAGACAGGCAGGCAGACAGACTCGGGAGTGGAAGACAGATATGGCCTTTGCCCTACATGGCATCCTACTCCCCACATAGGGCACTACTTTGACCGGGGCCTGTGTAGGGAACAGGCTGCCATCAGGGAGGCAGTTTCAGGACTCACCAGTTTCTGTTCCTGCAGTCAAACGTGACGACGCCATTTTCGTCTGGGGTCCACGCGATGCCTGTGTGAATGGGTGCATTGTAGAGGCTTGGGGTACCACAGGACATGCCACGATGGGCAATCACTTCAACACCGCAGAACACAGTTCCCCCAAATACGAACGACTAAGGAAACTCTCAAGGCATTTATTTATTGGGCTTTTCATTGTGAGTGAGTGTGTGTGTGTGTGTGTGTGTGTGTGTGTGTGTGTGTGTGTGTGTGTGTG
>JACXGI010019108.1:0-12584 GCA_016801175.1 Esox masquinongy
GGAGGGGATCATGCTCTGCTTCAGTATGTCACAGTACATGTTGGCATTCATGGTTCCCTCAATGAACTGTAGCTCCCCAGTGCCGGCAGCACTCATGCAGCCCCAGACCATGACACTCCCACCACCATGCTTGACTGTAGGCAAGACACACTTGTCTTTGTACTCCTCACCTGGTTGCCGCCACACACGCTTGACACCAGCTGATAAGTTTATTTTGGTCTCATCAGACCACCGGACATGGTTCCAGTAATCCATGTCCTTAGTCTGCTTGTCTTCAGCAAACTGTTTGCGGGCTTTCTTGTGCGTCATCTTTAGAAGAGGCTTCCTTCTGGGATGACAGACATGCAGACATGCAGACCAATTTGATGCAGTGTGCGGCGTATGGTCTGAGCACTGACAGGCTGACCCCCCCACCCATTCAACCTCTGCAAAACAATAACATTTCTCAGTTTCAACATTTGATATGTTGTCTGTACTATTGTCAGTTAAATAAAGGTATAAATGATTTGCACATAATTGCCTTCTGTTTTTATTTGCATTTCACACAGCGTCCCAACTTTTTTGGAAACACGTTTGTAGTAACAAGCCTATGGTGTTGACAAAAACACCCGGGAGGAATAAAAAATTGCAATAAGACCAAAAGGTTCTACAAAACTTTTTGGAGGATTCCCGCTGTCCCTTATGATTCTGAGAATTACAGCTTTTAAATACTTTATTATTAAGCTTTTCATTACTTCATCTAGGGGTTTTGCTGGTAAGGTTCCAGAAGTTTGCAACCCTGATTTTATCCCAGCTTCAGGTGTCGTCGACCATGTGGATTTGGAACCAGGGGGCTTGCTGGATGTCAGTGAGGAAGGCAAATCCATATTCAATGTGATTGTCAAAGACGAGAAGGAAGAGGGAAGTGAGGATGAAGAAGAGGGAGATGAGGAGGATGACGTGGTTGACCAAGGTAATGTCAGATTGATTGGATGTTGGGTTAGCGACCGTGTTAGTGATGTCAGTAGAATTTAGTGAGTGTGACGTGCGTTCAAAAGTATGTTTTTTGTGTCGTATATTTGTTCAAAAGCTGAAAATAACACTGCGCAAAAAATGTTGTCAGTTATTTTGTAATATTTTTTTCTCTCGAGGTTCAGACCCAGACTACATGCCAAATCCCGCTTTGGTACTGAACGCAGAGGAACCCGCGACGGAGAAGGCAAACAGAACCGCAAAGAGGCTTCACCAGTGTGCCGACTGTGGGAAGACCTTTGAGCGGCTGTCGCGCCTGAAGAGACACGAGCCATCCCACCGGAGGAAGACCAAGCACCCGTGCCCCGACTGTGATCAGTCTTTTGCCAACCTCACGGACCTGAAGAGACACAAGGCGACACACAGGAGCAGAGAGAGGCCGTCACACAAATGTCCCCAATGCGGAAAGGTTTTTGAGAAGCTCTCGCGCCTCCGGAGGTAAGCCATGCCGCCGAAGACAACTGTACATTCTTGCTAAACCCAGTGGAAGTGGAAGCGTGAAGTGATAGATTTTGGCTGTGAAGGCCTGGTAACAAATTAACTTGTGGTTGTCGTTTATTAAAGATGATTTTAACCTGCACTAGTGCAATGTCAGGAAATCAATTGAAGCTTCTGAAACTAACTTCCTCATACTGGGTTAAAGATTAAATTCACCGTCCTCTGACCACAAGGTTCAATCAACTTTCATTGTGACTTTTCACCCAATCCATCCAAGTGGGAGAGGATTACCTACCGCTTTTGTCCAGAAGTTCATCTGACTCGAGGGGGAGTGGATTTCTTAACGGCCACAATCCTGAACTCTCCTTTGATCACCCACTAATGACGCTGCACCCAATTTAGCCAGTTCACGTCAGCAAATGATGATGATTATGATGACACAAAGTCCTTCTGACTTGGTCGGGAAGGGGTGTTTTGATGTTGTCGGCAAGAGGATAGTGAAGGGGATAATGATGGAAGGGGATAATGATGGAAGGGGATAATGAAGGAAGGTGATAATGGGGATAATGGAGATGCGCACCGCTGGTTGGATATCACCATTTCAAATTGAACAAATCTCAATCTCTTTCACTAAAGCAACAAGAATTCATGACGAAAATTGCGGCTTTGTGCTTGCAAATAGCAAGTAAATAAGAACTCATCCAAATGCTCACACATTTTCTGAGCAAATATTGCAGTTACTATAGCGTCCTGAGCATGTATTATTTATTTGTATCTAATGTAGGTTATTCTGTTTTTTATTTGTATCTAATGTTGGTTATTGTATTATTTGTGTATCTAATGTTATATAATCTATTATTTATTGGTATCTAATGTTGCTTAATCTGATCTAAGGCACCAGCCCGTACACCAGAGGAGGAAGAGGACAGATCACCCGTGCCCTGTATGTGGCAAGACCTTCAAGAAGTTATCGGGCCTGCTTCGGCACGAGCGAGGACACACAGGAGAGAAACCATTCCTCTGCTCTCAGTGTGGGAAGAGTTTTGCAGACGACCGTCATCGGAAAGTCCACGAGCTGGCGCACCAAGGGAAGATGGACAGACCGCATCGCTGTTCCGAATGCAGCAACTGTTTCCCCAAACTGTCTGAGCTTCGGCGCCACCAACGGGCACACACAGGAGAGAAACCCCACCATTGTCCCGACTGTGGGAAGACTTACTCCCGTTCAGAGACCCTCAAAAGGCACCAGCTAACTCATACGGGAGAGAGACCTCACCTCTGTCCCGACTGTGGAAAAAGCTTCATTGACTTGCCACAGTTGAAATCCCACATACGGATTCACACTGGAGAGAAACCGTTTCACTGTACCGTGTGCGGGAAGGCTTTCTCACAAAGGAGCAACATGAAGGCACATCATAGGACTCACACTGGGGAAAAACCTTACCACTGTGCCGACTGCGGGGCTGGTCTCTCAACATCTTCCAGTTTGAAAGAGCACCAGCTAATTCACACGGGAGAGCGGCCCTTCCAGTGTGTCGTCTGTTTCAAAAGTTTTCTTCACATCTGGAGACTCCGAAAACACCAGAAGATACATACACGCACACCGGAATAACACACACACACCAACCACAAATCAAGTCTATCCATTCTTGGAAAGAAAGAATAATATCATATCGTTATACTGCCAATATGTTGACACGTTGACTGAACAGGTCTTTGACGATACTTCGGTTAACTAAAGCAACAACCTTTCTCGGTTTACTGCATCACCAACTGATTTTCACTTTTCCCAGGCTGCTACTGTACCCCCTTGGGCATTTTACCAAATGATGAAAATAGAGAGGGGTAGCAAAATGACGGAAATGGAGAGGGTTAGTAAAATGACGGAAATGGAGAGGGTTAGTAAAATGATGGAAATGGAGAGGGTTAGTAAAATGACGGAAATGGAGAGGGTTAGTAAAATGTTCTGTTTTACAACAGAAACAGTGGAAGGAATGAACCCAGGGTACATGACACCCCAGAAAGGACTGGGACAGCCGACATGACCGG
This sequence comes from Esox masquinongy, assembly GCA_016801175.1. Classification (NCBI taxonomy): domain Eukaryota; kingdom Metazoa; phylum Chordata; class Actinopteri; order Esociformes; family Esocidae; genus Esox; species Esox masquinongy. The sequence goes on from JACXGI010019108.1 coordinate 3,499, forward strand.
ACCGCTTCAGGGTAAAGATGATCACTTCATTTAACCAAGTTCCCAAGATCCTGCAGAGTTTTGACTTTGCTTTTTTTCTAGTGCGAAAGACACAGTCTCTGGTTGGAGCAGGGTGATTCTTACTGTGGGAACTGTGATTGTAAATGGTTAACCAGGGCGTTGTGGGAATGGCAAAATTAAAGCAAATCACTTTTTACTGCTTTAATTGCGTTGGTAACCAGGTTATAAATGCAATAAGGCAACCTTGGGGGTCTTTGATATCAGGCCAATGTACCTCAGCTAAGCACTGTGTCCAGGAACTCCGCAGTGTGTTGCGCCGAAGAACAGCTCTTAGCCATGGCATATTGGCCATATACCTCAACCCTTGTGCCTTATTGCTTACTTAATACATGGATCCACAGGGGGTCCCTGGGACAGGATTGAGAACCACTGGTCAAGAGATGGGGTGTAACGGGGTCTACCTGCCAGGCTCGCATGGGCTGATAACCTGTGATCATGTTACTGCTGGTAACAGGGTCTACCCGCCAGGCTCGCAGTGACTGATGACCAGTGATCATGTTACTGCTGGTAACGGGATTGTACCCGTCAGGCTTGCGGTGGCTGATGACCTGTGATCATGTTACTGCTGGTAACGGGGTCTACCCGCCAGGCTAGCAGGGGCTGATGACCTGTGATCATGTTACTGCTGGTTACGGGGTCTACCCTCCAGGCTCGCAGTGACTGATGACCTGTGATCATGTTACTGCTGGTAACGGGATTCTACCCGCCAGGCTTGCAGTGGCTGATGACCTGTGATCATGTTACTGCTGGTAACGGGATTCTACCCGCCAGGCTTGCAGTGGCTGATGACCTGTGATCATGTTACTGCTGGTAACAGGGTCTACCCACCAGGCTAGCAGGGGCTGATGACCTGTGATCATGTTACTGTGGGTAACGGGATTCTACCCACCAGGCTAGCAGGGGCTGATGACCTGTGATCATGTTACTGTGGCAATCTGTCTTTATGCTGATGTCACTGGCTAATGAGTGTTAGCCAAAATAAAGCTTAATGAATCCCCGATTCAAACCTACTGTTGGTCAGCTTGCATTTTTATTGAATACCTAAGAATTTTACTTTAGGTATAAATAGAAATAAATATAAAATGAATGGTATTTTAGTGTGATTGTGTGAGATATCTTATTGTAATTCCTCTTCATGCTGTCCCCATTGTTTTATGCTTTTTGATAACAAACTACAACACAAACTTTAAACATGATTGATCTATCTACTGCATGTTCAGAAAGAAGACACCAAGAAGACACCAAATGCCAAGACTGCTTTATGAAAGCAGTCTTGGCATTTATTCGTAATTGTAAAAAAAAACATTTTATGCTATAGAAATGCATTTATTAATGTATATGTTTGACACAATGTATATTTTTTCATCCACATCTACAGGAATACTTTTAAGTTACTGTGTGTGCTAAAAATTTAATTAAAACACGAGTGGAGTATTTACGGTCTGAGTGGCTGCAGGAGTGGGGATACACTTTTAATTGTATTTCTGTGTTGTGTGAGTGGAATAATTTTAATTTTCCATTCTCTATGGTATAATATACTTTTAAGTTTTAGTTAAAGAAAGCACCTTTGGTGTCTATTCTTCCATCTCTATCTAGTGATTTCGGTGATTGCAAGGTTGTGAGATTACCAACCTATTGAAGTTTAAGTTATCAGAGCGTTGGATCTCCAAGGTTTGTTTTTCATAACTATGATATTGATTAGTTTGCTTTAGATGTTGCATGGATTGATAAATAAAATGACTATTTTATTAGTCTAGAATATTCCTTGTCAATTTCGGTGTGTTTCCATTGAAATTATTAATAATATCCTCCGGAGGCCACATAGCGAGATGTAATTTTACACGTGTCATTTGACATGTCCCATTCTTCGTCTTACACAGCCTACACAGTAAAAATAATGAACTGTCGGACGTTGTGCAGGGTCCCTGTTTCCTATACACACCGTCGGAATGAACAAGAACACAACGCAGATTTACCGTAATATGCATTTGTCTGATCAGGCGGGTTACAATGGCTCTCTATGCGCCTGCGCACGAAGTGCATTTCGAAACTCCACTATTAGAATTCATGCCAAGGAATTCACCGTGTTTCATTTGTCTGTACATTTGTTTGTTTCATTAGTTCACAGATTTGTGGGTTTGTTAGCAAGACCGCATTCGGTGTATGAGAGGAGATAGAACGTTTCTGTGTTCCACAAGCCTTTTTTCATTTTCCTGTCTCAAACGTACTTTGAGTGAGACCCACCGAAAATTGGCGCCACTGTCATCTGCGGCTGTGGGGCGATAACCAGGAAACGCATACCGCTGACCCACCAATCAATATTTTTATTATATATCGATATATAATAGGTAAGACGACGATTTTATGTATTCATAAAGTGTAGGCCTATTCATAAAGTGTAACTATTGCCTGTTCAATCAACTCCTTAAAAAGTACGCGATGTGAACTAAATTTTGTTCTGCCTCCGTGTGCCATATGAGCGCCCCTGTTTTGATTAAGCCTAATATTAATACTCTTTCACCCTGAAACAGTGTGACATCCGTGGGATGATTGTTATGTTGAAGCATCTTACCAGAAACTAGGTTGTTGGATCGAGAGCTGGCGGCATCACAAATTCTATTGTCCTTGAGCAGGACTTGCCCTATGAATCCGGGTTGTGCGTCATGTCAGCTCTCTGAACTTTTTGATGGAATAATCGTTACATTATTCCGCCAGGCATGCATATTTTGTAGCTTTATACGTTTTACTTTACAAAGTAGCCAATCCATAATATGACTATTATTGCAATGTAGAGTCTTCATGAAGTGCTTATTGTAAAACCGGACTCTGTGTTACACTGCTTTCCCACTTTCACAGCTCTTTAACACAGCAGAAGACGAGTGGACCGTGGATGACGAGTCTTCAAATTCTGTGGTGAAGAAAACCACAGTTGTGGCCACTAAAGCTCTCCCTTGATTTTAGGAACAGTCGGCCAATCAAACTCACTCAACATCTGACTCAGAATGGACCCAGGTGAGGGCGTAGCTGGAAACCTCTATCTACCAAATGATCAGTTGGGTTATCAACAGGGACCTGCTAATGAAGTTTGATGTCCCACTCAGTTGACTGCATTCAAATAGTGGGTGTGCTTAATGGCAACATCCATGCTAGATTGCATTTTCTCCCAGTTAAGCCCTCTGACCATCTCTATAGTGCTTACTTAACATGGTTTTATATGTAACACATGAATACATTTTTTTCAGTTGAATTTGTGGATCTGCACAGATCTGCTTTTATATGTAACTGGTTTTATATGTAACACATGAATATTTTTTTTCAGTTGAATTTGTGGACCGGCGCAGAAGTGCTCTCATTCAGAAGGTTACTGTGGTGATGCCCATAGCCGATGACCTGCACCAGATGGGTTTGATGCATGGAGAGAAGTATAATATCATTGATGCTGCCCAGACCAGCCAGGGCAAGATGAGGGAGCTGTACAAAGTCTTAAACACAAGGGAAGCCAAATCAGCCTTCTACAAGATCCTCCAGGAGAAAGAGACTTATTTGGTCCAGGAACTGGGTAGGTCCACACACACACACACACACACACACACACACACAGCAATGCTGAATAGTTGACTATTTTAATTGTTTCCCTTCATTCTGACACATTTGCTTTTAACTGTCCAGATGCAAAATTAAACATATACTTTACATTTTAGAACAAATCACGACATTTATAATAAAACCCACCAGACCACAATGCAAACAGTGACTTTAAAAGTAGCATGCATTCGGTTTAACTTCAAATGATGGCATCTGAAGTCTTTGTTATGGTTGTTGTGCCAGGCTGGTGTAGTTTGTTGTTTGTAGCTGCGTCTGTAGAGCTTAACACTACCTCTGTTGCAGAAGCGGCTGCTAACACAGAGACCAGGTCCGCCGAGCGGTTGCCAGGTATTCTAGCTTTACTGGATCGCGTGTAATTAGGTTTAATAATGAATACTAGTAGCATATTGATTATAATAATAAAAACAAAACACTGTTTATTTTGTGTCTAGGCACAAAAAAACAAGTTCCACATCTGCTGCTGGACACTCTGACGAAACTGGGTTCAGAGGAATTGGAGAAATTCCAGTGGTACCTGAGAAACGGTGTGGCAGGCTTTAGTCCAATCCCGAAGTCTGAGCTGGAGAAAGCCAACAGACTGACCACAGTGGACCAGATGGTGGAGAGATACTGCGAAGGCGGCGCCGTGAACATCACACAGATAATTCTGGGGAACATGGGTCGAAACCAACTGGCCAGTGACCTAGACAAGTATTAGACAAATGAACACCCATGTGGCCACAGTACAGCAGGTGTATGAAGTTTACCACGTTAGAAGTCTTGAACAGGCCGGGCTATCCATCTTTTTTATCATTTTTAAAAGAAATGTTTTAGTAACTTAGCAGAGGCTGTCATCTAGAGCGACTTACAGGAGCAGTGCCTTGAGGTCACAACGACAGATTTCTTTATTTTAACCATGTCAAATCGGGGATGGGAACCAGTGACCATCTGATTACTGGGCCAGTGCCCCACCCAACTGTCTGAGACACCATATTGGAAACATTTGACTATCTGACGTGTGTGTGTGTGTGTGTGTGTGTGTGTGTGTGTGTGTGTGTGCGTGTGTGCGTGCGTGCGTGTGTGCGTGCGTGCGTGCGTGCGTGCGTGCGTGTCCGTCTAATTGGACCACACAACGGGGGGTTGATACAGGTGAGCTGAGTCCTTAGCTACAAGCTCAAAGACTCTGGTCAGGAAAAAATAAATACAGTGTGTGTTTGTCTCTGGATGTATCTGGATGAGGCAGGCTGCACTGCATCAGTTTATAAGAATTACAATATATGAGTATGTATGTATGACTGTGGAGAACTGCCAACCTACTATCGCTTCATCAGTCATTCAGTTTACACATGGTAGACTGCAGTTTTTCAGAGATTGCTGATAACTGATTTATTGATTTGTATGCACTCACTAAACTATGTGGTTGTTTCACCTCGCTCTCTTAAAATGTATGAAATTACTGTACTTTAAGTCGACCTGGATAAGAGTGTCTGCTAAATGACTAAAACGTAAAAATGTCAATGTAGTTTTGATCCTTTTTAACATCGGCTTAGAAAATTTGTAATTGGATTTGATACTTTGTTTGGAAATAATCCAGTGGCAGATTACATTTATTTGTACAACAGTCACAATTGTTTTATAAATCCTTTTTTACATTAGCAGTTGTCACCAAGTGCTTGATTAAGTGATTGGTGAATTTTAGTCATTTGTACAACACCTTTCAAGTTCAAGTTCAAAAGGTTATTTGTCATTTGCAATAACAAGTTACGGCAATGAAATGCTTGGTTTTCCTACTCCCGACAGTGCAGTTAAAAGTTAAAAAGTAACAGTAATTCTGATTTAAAAAAATAAGATAACACAATCAATCAGTAATAACACTATACAAAAACACACATCAATTATAATAACTATCCAACTATACAACCGTAGTGCAATGTAAAAGTGACAGGTGTGCATGATATAAAGTGACAGGTGTGCATGGGCTATGGATGGAAGGGAAGAGGGGTTCCCGAGTTGAGCAGCCTTACAGCCTGTGGAAAGAAACTGTCCCGTAGCCTGTTTGTTTTGGACTGAATACTCCGGTACCTTCTGCCTGAGGTACCAGAGTATTCAGTATTCACCATCACCAACCTTCATATCACTGGACTAACTGGCCCTGACCAATACATTGGAAACAATGATTTTTTTTTAAATATATACATTTATATAGAGATTTAAATAGATTTCTCTAGAAACCACATTCACCATTTGAATAAAAACTGTGTTGAATCATGTGGGGCCACCACCCCGGGCCAAGTTGTTTTCCTAGTGTTCTGTACTTCCCCTCCCCTACAATGGGGGTGCCGAAGCAGATCTGTCACAAGTTATCCGGGTGACGTGTAAGTAGCGAAGAGACCAGGAAGTGAGAACTAAGGAAGCAAAATAGTTTGGGAATATTTTTTTTAATATTTCCTCGTTATCAAGTTCTATAATTTGTACTGTTGTGAATAGGGGTGTACTGTGGTTTTGTAACATATCGCCGGTGGGTTAGCTAGCGTGTTAGCTGCAATGGGACGTTATGGGGGCGTTGGATTAGCCGTTTTTGTACTGTTACTCGTGTTGGTTTTCTGCGAAGCAAGAAGACACAAACTCGCACTAAAGGTAAGATAACCACGATGTAGCCTTAAACGTTGCTTTAAACCTAGATGGACGCAGAGTAATATGACATGACTTGGCTAACGTCAGGCAGCTGTGTATTGCAGTACTTTGGTAGCCCCTGGCTAGCTAACGTTAGCTAGCTCGCTACCTCAGTCAGCGGATTTCAGTGAGTGCCACTGCTAACTAGATAATCACTTAGGGACCTACGTTTCTAGCTGGTTAGTCTGTCATAGTAAGTTCCCAGCTAAAAAGAAAAGACAGAGTTACTGTAGTAAGCTGGTTACATCAGTGACGTGCAGTACAGTAAGGTCATAGACAGGGTTGGCAAAAACAGTTTCACTCACAACAATGTTGATCAATAAACACATGATTAGTAGAGTATAAAGACTAAGCCCACGGTCATTACAGCCTGTAGCCTACCCCCGAGGCGTCAGCTAGGCTAACCAACATGAACACATTCACGTCCTTGTTCTTCTATGCTACTTACTACAATAAAAGCGCAAATTCGGGGTTAGGGATTTGATCCTGCCAGGCCTCTTCTGACATTTAACATAGTCATTTATCATGCCTCCTCTGTCTTTATATTTGCGATTTTGAGAAATCCAAGAATGGGATCGATGGTTAAATTATCAGATCTCAATCATCTTTATCTTGCTCTCGTCTCTCTGCTCTACCCGTCTCTCAGCGCCCCCCATCTCTCCCGCTTGTCTCTCTCGTCCATATCTGTAATCTGTACTAATCTCTCTTTTGCAGAATGACACCAGATTTGTTGTCCATCTTAACACCTTTGGTTTCTATGCCAACGGAACTTTGGACGTCAACGTTGTGTCCCTGAGACTGCCTGAGGACCACAGCAAGAAACCAGTAAGAACACGCGCGTGTGTACACGTGTATGTGTACCATGCTCACTGCCTAACATGCATTGTCTCTTGTTATTTGCTTAGTTTCAGTTTTGTTCTCTCTCTTTGTCCTCACTTGTTCCTCAGGTTGGCTTTAGTCTCTCTAAGTCTCGTGTAAATGGAGTGCTGTCCTACACTGTGAGTAGGCCGTATCATTAAAGTAACAATCAGTGATTTTCAGCCTTTTTTGTTTTTAAAAGGTAAACAAATGTATGAATCTGTATCTGAAAGTTATGAGATAATCTTGTTAATGTTTGTTCTCCAGGCGGAGGAAACGAATGACTGTCTGCTGGACAAAGGAAACAGTGCCGAGCCCCTCATCCTCTTCCTCATAGACACCAACAAACAAAGGTGGTGTGAGCTGGGGCTTAGTTTGCTGTGTGTGCCGGGGCTTAGTTTGCTGTGTGCGCCGGGGCTTGGTTTGCTGTGTGCGCCGGGGCTTGGTTTGCTGTGTGCGCCGGGGCTTGGTTTGCTGTGTGCGCCGGGGCTTAGTTTGCTGTGTGCGCCGGGGCTTAGTTTGCTGTGTGCGCCGGGGCTTAGTTTGCTGTGTGCTTAGTTTGCTGTGTGCGCCGGGGCTTAGTTTGCTGTGTGCGCGTTTATTATTCATTTTCTGTGTGTGGGCAATATGATTCATACATGTGACTTGTGGTAACGGTCGTGCGTGTGTGCGTGTGTGCGTGTGGGCGTGTGGGCGCGCGTCCTCCTGTAGGGTCAACGTCAGGTCGTATGGTGACCAGGACAGTGTCCTGACTGAGCTAAAGACCGACGAGACGCAAACCAAGGACTCAGGTCAGTGCAAAACAGGACTAGACTGTACCAAACAATGCTGCACCAGTCAGTACAATTCAGAATACAAAACAGTAGTTTACTAAACAACACAATGCCAACCTAGCAGAGTCAAACAAGGCGCGGGGGGGTTGTGGCTATTGAGCTGTTTTTAGGCACGACACACTGCGGAATTCCTAGATACAGCCCTTAGCCGTTGTATACTGGCAATATTCCACAGGCCCCAGAGTTGCATTATTGGTAATGTAAACTGGTTACCATGGCAACTGGAACTGTAAAAACCGCCGTGATGTCATACCTGAGCAATACGGGCTGATATACCACGTTTCCTAGCCAATCGACACCACCCAGGTTAATAAAATACACAACACGGTACAGTCCAACGCAACACAATACAACACTATGAAATCCCATACAATACTAAAAGACAAACACTCAAATTCAATTCAGCGCAACCATATTCAGGTCTCTAGCAGAACGTAACCTGACCTTCTTCTTAGACACTTTGCTAAGGGGTACTTAGGATTAGTTTCGTTGTTACGCAACCTTCTTCTCACCTGCTGACTTCTGATTGGCCGTCTGATCAGGTTCCAGGAAGAGGAGAGGGTCCGAAAACACTGGCAATGCAGAAAGTCAACCGCTGGGGGGAGGAAAAGGTGAACAGACCCCCAACGAAGCAACTGGAAAAGGCACAGTTCAAACAAAGACCGTGGACAAGAAACATGAAGAGAATAAAGATACAAGTGGGGGGACTAAGAAAGCAGAAAAAGCTGAAGACAAAGAGACAAAACAAACAAAGGACAAAAAAGATGAAGAACTGAAAGAGAAAAAAGATAATCCAGAAGATCCTTCTAAGACAGTCCAACAGGTGTGTTTACCTGTAAAAACTCTGTGTGTGTGTGTGTCTCTACTGTCTGTCTGTCTGTCTGTGTGTGTGTCTCTACTGTCTGTCTGTCTGTGTGTCTCTACTGTCTGTCTGTCTGTCTGTGTGTGTGTCTCTACTGTCTGTCTGTCTGTCTGTCTGTGTGTGTGTCTCTACTGTCTGTCTGTCTGTCTGTGTGTGTGTCTCTACTGTCTGTCTGTCTGTCTGTGTGTGTGTCTCTACTGTCTGTCTGTCTGTGT